>WIGO01000108.1:0-126630 GCA_014235945.1 Colletotrichum plurivorum
TGACAGTTGGGAATAGCTTCGATTGGTTGCTTTATTTGTATGTTGGTTTGATAGATTGGCTTTGGCGGCTGCGCTGTCTCGGGGCTCGCCGAGTGGAACTATCGAGGGAGGGTCGGTCGTGATACATGACGTCTCATATATCAAACTCGGCTGGAAAAGCATACTGCCATCCGGTTATCAGTCACCAAATAGATGTTCAACTTGTGAGGGTTACTCCATCGACCTCCCAGACTTGTGTCCTTTGAAGAGCTGGCAGAAGAACAGCTTGCGGGACTCGCAAGACTCTGCGAAGACACATAGCTAAGCTCTTCTAGCCAACGACAACTTCAAACCCCTTTCCAGTCTCTCAATACCTGTCACCGATGCTGTGATTGCAAAGCAGCCATGATCGTGTTCAGACCCTTACGACAACCCAGACGGTTTTGGTTGTACCATCAAGGCATACCCACACGTTGTTCGGGCCCCGAATGTTGACGGTCTTGGTAGGTAATGCTGACTGAATTGAAACATGCTACTCCCCTCAAGCCCTGTTTGCTCGTTCGCGACGCTATCGAATATGCTACAATGACAAAAGGAAATAACACGGTGTGTACTGTCGTACCTGACTCTGCTGCACTCTTTTGGGGGCCTCCCGTACCTGGGTATTTCCTCAACCGGCCGTCGGCTTCTTCTTGTCCATGACGCCCTTGAGCACCTTGAGCTTCTCCTCAGTCACCTTGATCGCCTCCTCGATGTCCCTCTCGTCCATCCGGTCTTCCCTCAACCTCTCCTCGACCGTGCTGGGCTCGATGGCCCTCTTCCGCGTGCGGAGTTCGCTGTCGTGCAAACGCTCCAGCCCGACCCGCTCCTCTAGCCACTCCCACAACTCGCTCTCTTCCCGCCTCCACATCTCGTCGTATGCAGCGAGGCGGTCGGGGTAGCCGTACATGCGCACGTCGCTGTTGGACGGTTGCCGGCCGGGCAGGCCGAAGCCGAACCACGTAGCCACGAGCAAACCGACCAAGAGCCCGTACATCATGTTGCCCGTCATGAGCGGCTTTGCAATATCCAAGACTGGCTCCAGGATACCGCGAACGGGCTCCAAGGGGCCCCAGTCCGTCTTAGGAGCATGCTTGGGTCGCACTTGCTCGTCCTCGGCATCTGTCGCGGAGCCCGCCGCCTTGCCCTTCTTCCCCTTCCTCTTGCCCTTTGCAGACACACCTCCCGCACCACCGGCACGAGCCTTCGAAGAAACGGCAGACTTTAGACTGGCGAAGAGATCTTTGCAGTAGGTCGTCTGTCCCTCGTTTGCGCCCTTCTCAATAGGTCCTGGGCCGCGTTAGTCACTATGCGTGGGGTGTCAGTTGCGGAATACGTACCCTTCAGCCAGCTCTTGCCCGTCCATTCAATGGTGCAATTGGTCTGGACCCTGGTGGAGTTGTTCTCTGCCCAAGACAGGCAGTATTTCGTCTTGACGCTGAAGATGTTGCCGCTCGGGACGTCTGGCGTCTGGGTGACAATGCTCAAGTTGATGGCTTTCTCAAAGTCGAGGCTGTCCAGGGTTTCGGTGACCAAGCACTTTGTCTGCCTCGGGCCGATAGCCGCGTTCAGAGGCTTGATGTAGCTGTAAAACCTCGACTTGTTGTCGAGAGAAAGTCCCTTCTTGTCCTCCATCGTGAGCTCGGTGCATTTGGCCTCGACGGTCAGCCACTTGGTCATCCACGTGACGGACGCCGGACCGAAGAGCAGGTTGTAGACCTTGCCAAGCGGCGCGGGGATGACATCGTCTCCCACGACCTTCTCGTAGTGCGTGGCGGAGTCGCCGCAATCCGTGGGTGCGTGGGTCGCGGGGCCTGGGAAGTCATCGCCGCCGCCCGCCACGCCGACGGCGTCCTTGACGACTTCAGCGACGGCGCCGTTGGCTCCAGCGCCCGACGCCTTACGCGAGACGGTCTTCTCTGCTTCGGGCTCGGCGTTCATTTCCGTCGGCTGCGTCACTTCCTGGAGGTCTTCGTTGTCGTCGTCCTCATCGTAGATGTCGTCGTCGTCGTCGTCGCCAGATTCGCTCTCTTCCTCGGTGCCGGACAGGCTCTGCTCTTCTGGTTCTGGAGCTGCTGCGTCCACGTCAACCTTCTCCGTTTTATCACCTCCCGTGCCCTCGAGCTGAACGCCGTTCAGGGAGCTGCGCAGGGTCGGATGACCCAGCTTCCAGATATTGACGATCAGGTCGTAGGTCGAGTCTCGGCTTGTGAAACTGGCAAAGATGTGTTTCGCATGCAAGGTTGATATCATCAGTCCGTTCTTGAAAACCAGGGCCGTGCTCCGCTTCTCGACGCTCACGATTTCGTCAAAGCTCATGACGAGGGTCGTCGACCAGCCGAGGATGTTGCTGCTGAAGCAGAGGTGGCCTTCGGATACGTAAAGACGGCCGTGCGCCAGGATCTCGCGCTGCAACGCACAGCTGTAGTCTTCTATGAGGTAATCGTCGTCGGGCACGCTCTTGAACAGCGCGTGAAAGTCGCGATTACGCTTCTTGCTCGCAACCGCGAATCCGGTGAGCTTCGGCACACTGGCGTTCGCTTGAGGGTGGGCAACTGACGCGTTAGCCGCAACAATCGCAGCGCCGATCGCGTTCGCCGTACCTCCAGATACAGCAGAGCTCCCCCGCTTGCGATGGCGTCCAATGGCGCTGCGGATGCTCCCGCTTCGATGGACGCCGGAGTTCTTGTCCTCGTTGATGCTGCTCGACGGCGGCGTGCGGTCTCCTCCGCTTCCCGGGTCGTATAGAGACTGGGGTCTCGTCTGTTGACGGGTGTCGTCCGCTCCCAAATCACGGGTGGCGGCCGCGTAGGCGGCGTCGGTCGGCGCGGATTCGGACCTGTTGCGGGAGTCGGTGGCATCGGGGAATCTGGCGGTCACTGGGGTTCCTGCGGCGCTTCCTGTATCTGTTATTCCCAGCTGGCTGAGGCTCAGCTCGCCCGAGCCGATGGTCTTAACGGCGGGCTCCTTCTCCATGGTCGAGCCTGTCACGGACGGCAGAGGCGGCTCGACCTCGGGGTGGTCCTCGATCTTGATGTCGGGAGGCTTTTGTACGTTCTTGTTCTTGGGTGCGTTAGACCCGTTGCCGGTATTCCCAATGGTGCTCGTGAGCGAAGTCGCGGCGTTCTGGGCGGCAGAGAAGACGGACGAGAAGAAGCCTCCTCCAGCGGCCGGTGTGCCGGGATTGCTGATGGTGGCGTTCTCGGGGGTGGGCGTCAGGGGAGCGTTCGTGATGTTCGAGAGCTTACTAGGCCCGATGCTGCCAGAGTTTGATCGTCCCCGGCGGTGAGCAATCATGTTACCCGTGGCAGAGGCACCATTCGTGTTCGCGGACGCGGCGGCGACGGCGGCGGCAGCTGCATCAACAGCGGGCTTCGAACCGGAGACCGGCGAGGACGAGTGCGATTGCGTGTACGGAGCGTTGTGGTCGGTCGGCGTGGGTGGGGTGTTGACGATGACGGGCGTGCCCTTTTCCTGGTTGGGCGGGGTTCGGGGCACGAAGGAGGTGTCGATCTTGGAGGTGTTGGTGGAAGCTCGCGAGCGACGTCGCTCGGGGGAATGAGACGAGGTTACACGAGAGGACGCATTCGGGTTGATTGTGTTTGTCGCAACGGGCTGTGGCGCGGTGGCGGGGTTGGGATCCGGGTACGAGAAGGGCTTTGTGGTGGTGGTGAGGTCAGAGGTAGAGGCGGCGGCTCTGCCGCGATATGAGGAGAATGAGGAGATGTCTCGGTCGATGTCGGTGTCGTCACCAGCGACGCTCCTGTCGGGGCTGGTATTGGCACTAGGCGTCTTTTTAGACTTGAAGACTCCCCTCAGACGGCCGACGGGTGACGGCGACCGGTTGGTGTTCTTCTTGGGGGGCACGAGGCCGGTCAGGCTACGCTTGGAGCGCAGAGACGAATCCGTCGACTCGGCAGACTGCGTCCGCTTGGCCGGGTGCAGGGTGGATCGCGCCGAGGCGATCTCGGGGAGTTGTTCGTCCAGTATCTGCGGTTGGGGTTCAGGCAAGTGAGTTGCCTGAACGATCGGGGAAGACGTGGTGAGGTAGCCTATCTGGGAAGGGTGCGTCGAGATTGCATTCGGGCGAGAAGATCTGTAGAAGAAGAAAGAAAAGAAGGACGAGTTAGCTGGAGATCATGGAAGCTTTCGAGGCGGACGAGGGCGAGGAGCAGATGGATGCGAAACGAGGGTGGCCGGAAAGACATGGACGACCCTGTGTCCTCGCTTGAGGGGGTAATGGAACGCTTCGCGGGTGTTGAAGGGACCCCAGGCAGCGTCATACGGCGGATGCCGCAGAGTGGAGGAGAGGGGAGACAGCGGTCAACCACCCCCCCCCAATTCCAGTCAGACTGACTGTCTTTCTGCTGTCAGGCCCCCAGGATGCGAACCCCTGTAGGAAGTCCACGGCTCTGGTGCCCCTGGGGCATTGGACATCTTAGCGGGTACCTCAGGTAAGATGAGGCAACTTGGTGAAAGTGAGGTACCTGAGGTTAGGGGGCAAGCTAAGCAACGACGCTTGACACTACCTGTGTAACTTGCATACATTTCATCAGAGCTCATCAAAGACGGCGCACCGTTTCCTTGGGCCACATTGGTTCGTCCAGCATGGCGGGAACAGCGTAGCAACGACGTGGATGGCCAACGACCTGCACTAACAGCTCGCACAATGCGCCACGCGCGAGACGTGGCCTTGCGAGGCAGACGGAGAGGAATGCGCCGTCAGTGCGTCCGGGTGTGTGTCTCTGCGCCGCCCTGCACTTGCACTTGCACTTGCACCTGCACTGACTGCATCAAGCACACATGTCTAGGGGACCGTTACAGCGGATGGCTGACAAGGACATGGCAGGCATGAGGATGGGGCGAGGGAGCGGCCTGAGCAAGCAGGAAGAACAAACAACAACGTAGGTGAGATAAGCAATGCAGGAGGAGCAGGCAACAAGCAATTGGGATGCGGAACAAGCAACATATGCCAAGCAAGTGAGACTCGGAGTCGGCCGGGCTATGGCTCGGGTTGAGTTGGAGCTGGGGGTTGGAGGTAGGGGACTTTGGAGAAGAGACAGACGTGAAGAAGAGCAATGGAAACTCACCGGTCAAGGTCACCCTCGTCGAGCGAGGTCATGGTCGCAGTCTCGATGCTGTCGTCGTCTGGGATGGTGGGAAATTGTTCGGTGCTGTCGTGGTCTTCGCCGTATTCGTAGCCGCGGGAGTAGGAGTATAGGCTGGAGTTCCGGTCGGGGACGATGTTCGTGTCATGAACGAAGGATCCGCTGTCGCGTCTGCTGGACAAATAACTGACGTCGTCCTTGCCATTGCTGCTAACCACGTCGTCGGCCGGGGCCGTGACATCTTCACCCTTGACCCCGATCAGCAACGCGGCCGTGGCTGCGGCGGCGTCCTCCTCGCGGGCCTCTTGCTTCTTCCGCCGGCGCTTGGCCACAATGGACTTTGGCAGCAACTTGTCCAGGGCGCCTCCTCCACCTCCAGCGGTACCGTCCATCGTGGTTGGCCGGTTCCTTGGCTACCGAGCCCCAACTTTCCAACTTCCGAGCAGCAATTGCCAATACTCGAGTCGAGCGTAACCGTCGTACTCTTTACGAGGATGCCGATATTATGTGGGTTCGTCGGTGCGGGTGCGAGAACAGATTCGGCAGGCAGTGGCAGGCAGTGGCGGGTAGTGGCGGGCTGGCAGCAGCAGCAGCAGTAACGGTAATGTTTGTAGGCTGTCAGGACGAATACGCGCATTAAACCCGAGAAGTGGGCATGGAGATCAGGTTTCCGAGGCGAAGGGGAAGCAAGAGAAAACAGGGAAATTAAAAACGGTTCGGAAAGGTAGGGGTGTCGAAGAGGTGTTTCGTTCTGTCGACTTGGCGACAGGGCAGCACAAGATGGATGGTTCCTTCCTTTCTTTGCCTGGGATTAAGATAATAAAAAATGCTCGCGTGGTTTCCCGATCTCGCGATCTCGAGCATCTAAAAGGGGCTGCCGTGGCTCCGTGGCTTCCTGCCTTGCACTGCACTCCGGGTCGAGCATTACGAGGTATCGATGACGGCTTACTGCTGCGGTTGTGCCTGGTATTCCAAGGTCCAAGGTACCACCGTAATTACTGATGCTGCATTGCACCTTCAAACTTGGAAGGACGGCGGTACAGTCCCACCCTCTCTGCCTCTGGCCAAGGTCGCCCAACCCGCAGCCGGCGCTGTCTGCCATCTGCGTGAACGCGATTGAGCGTCATCGTCACAGAGGCAAAATGGCTCGGCTAGGCTGGGCCGGGGTAAACGGCCGCTACGGGAGAATCCTCCTTGGCCGCCGCCCGGCGCGGTGGTGTATTATCCATACTCCCAGTACCTAGTTCTGTTAGTGCAACTCCCGGGTTTGCATACAGGGCATTCGTCAGTGAAAGTACTCCGTACCATCCCGCCGTTAAACTCAACGGAATAATGCACCAAAGACTTTTATTACTCCTCCTGTTGAACCCTCGCAGCCTTGGACGATCGCATTTCGCTGTCCATGGTCCATTATTACGAGTGGCCTGGAATCTTGAAGAATCGGGGAATCTGGGCCCCGCCGGCCTGCCTGGATCGTGTCGAGTTGCATTGTTCGTCTCCTCAACCCCGGGCCCCAGCACGACGATGCTATTTTTGTTTGATGGGCTGTTCTCGCTTGGGGATCAGAATGCGGCCGGAATGTGGCTGCGCAGCGCAGATTCCAGATTCCAGAATTCCACCGACTTTTCTTCCTGCCCTGCTGCCCCCCGCGCCCCTAGCCCCCTTGGACCTGCGTTTGGTGGTGGAATCCCTCTGCAGCTTGTCCGAACTGCTTGACTGCCTCATCTAACAACATCATGTACCCTCAGCTTTGCCTCGAACCGCATCTCGCCTCACCTCCAGGCAGCTCAGTTTCTGGGTAGATCCATGGGCAGACCATACACGCTAGCAGTGAACGCTCGCCCGGCGCCAGTCATCAGCAGTACAGCTGACCACACCCTCCTGGCATGTTGGGAACGCTGGAGTTTATCTGTCCCTCTTTCCTGCACGTCTGGCAGGTGGACAGTCCCAGACAGTTTCGCATTTCGATGGCCAGTCCGATCTGGGCATGCCGCTTTCCCGTTTCGATCAGCTGCTGGCCTCGTAGCGCGAACTCAAGGCAACGCCTACGTCAGGGCAGCGCCGGCCCAGTTTCTCCGACGACAAGACAGACGCGATGCCGCGCTTCTGGGCATTGGACAATGCCATTCCATCATTGTCGTTTCCGATGACGTTGCAGCCTCTAGGAGTCTAGTGCTTGAACTTACACCTCGTTCCGGTACTCCATCTGTTCTCCGTTTTTTTCTCTTCTCTTTATTTTGCCAAGGGGGAAAAAATCCCATTCTTCGATAGACTTTTGGATTACCTTCCGGCCGATTCGGCCGACCGCAGCGGAAGCCGGAGATGGCGGAAGAGACGTGATGAATGTAATCTTCAATTGCCAGCATCTGCCTGTTGTATCCGGGAACGTCGGGGTTTTTCTTGTCTTTGCAAAAGACCGACGTGCCACTGTGTGGAACTCTCGTGGGGGACATCACGGCGTACATGTTGAGTCAAAAAACATCATGTTCATGTCGCCATCGCCAATTGACTCTGATTCAGGCTGTTCCTGGTGATGTGGGTTGGGTGAACTCTGCTAGCAAAAAAAAAAAAAAAACGCCAGGTGGAAGAGGTATTTTGTACCCAGCCAACCAGCCAGCAAGGTCCTAAAAGTTAGCGCTTTGATACTGCTTATGTAACGCTGAGTTTTTCTTCCAGTGATCGACGACCAATCCTTGGCCCCTATTGTGAGGTTGTACGGCAGTCACTCCTTCCTGCAAGCACTGGATAGAACAAGCGGGGGGAAGCTTTTAGCGAAGATCTGGGGAAACCTCCGCTATCGCAACCAACCACCAATACATTCGATTCAACGCCGTTCGCCAGGACGCCGACCTCCCGATCAAATAGATACCGTCAACCGGCAACACTTCGACGACCATGGACGAGTCGTCGCTAGTCAAGGTAGGCAACGGCCCTCCGAATGCGTCGGTCCGTTTCTCTGTCCGTTCACTAACGTTCCTGCCAGGCGCATGACCACGCCAGAGCCGCTTCCAACGCGACGCACCAGTCCGAAACCACAGTCGCCATCAACGAACATGCCCTCGCTGCAGGCGAGTTCGCCAACGCCCGCCGCAGCACGACGAGCATAGAAGCCCTGCGCACCCTCACCCTGCTCGAGCAGCACCACAAGCACCTCTCCGAGCTCCTCAAGATCCCCCTCGAGCGCCGCGCGAGCCAAGCAGCCTCCTCGCAAGATACCATCGACGAGAAGCAGGACTCGCAGTCCCCCGAGACGACCAGCATTTCCGCCTCTCCCCACGATGGAAGAAGCAGGTCAGATCAAGGAGGCGGTAGCCCTGTCGCCGCCGCCAAGGCCGTACCGTCCCTGGCCGCCCAGCAGCGCCGGTACGCCAGTCGCGAGATGACCTCGTCCATCGCGAGCAACCTTGCGTCCGCGCGTGGCATTCGCGGGAGCAGGAACCGCGGTCAGCCCATCCCGCCGAGCGTCACGAACGACTCCGCGCCGGGTAACCTGGAGGTCCAGGCGCGGAGGGATGGATCGCGGACCAAGATGCAGAGCGTCCTCGACCAGTCGGGCAAGCCAGGATGGATTCCCCCGACGGCGCACGCAGAGCCGCAGCGAAAGGAGGAGCCGAGCAGGTCGGAAGAGGCCACCTCTCCGGCCGGCGAAGACGGGTACTCCCGCTTCTACAACACATTTGGCAATATCATCAACAGGCTGTCTGCGCCCCTCGCCTTTGCCGGCCTGCCTCTCATCAGCGAAGAGTTCCACGCCGAGCCCGTGGAGGCATCGGGGTCGGCGCCCGCGAAGCGCAACAGGCTCAGGTCCCCAGAGGCCCCGAACGAGCCCGACCTGTCCAAGATCTACTCCCGCGCGACCCTCCGCGCCATCTCCGCCCACAACCCCAACGACTCCTTCTACGTCGTCCCCACGACCGGCCACACCATGTCCTACGCCAACATCCTCAACTTCGACCACAAGGAGAAGCGCCGCATGGAAGCCTCCCTCCACGGCGACAGCCTCATCGAGGACGACGAGGACGACTTCGTCGACGCCCGCGAGACGCCCGCCCCGCTTTCCCCCGGCGCCAGGCGCCGCATGGGCAAGGCTCGCACCGAGCGCGACCTCGCCAACACAGCCGAGGAGCTTCATCTCGAGAACAAAGGGCTCAAGGACATGCTGGACAAGCTCAGCAAGCGCCTGCACACCTTCGAAGCCAGCGCCCAGAGCTCTAGCCTCGCTCTGGCGGAGAGCATGCGCCTCCGGAGGCCCGGCTCGCCCTCGGCCGCGGGGTTCGGCGGCAGCGGCGGTGGTGGCAGCGCCGGCGAGGCCGTGCTGCGGTCGCGGAACAAGGACCTCGAGGAGCAGCTGGCCGCGGCGCTGCAGCGCATGGACGCCCTCGAGAAGGAGAACAAGACGATGGCGCGCACGCTGGAGAAGTACCGCGAGAAGTGGGAGAAGCTCAAGGCGGGCGCCAAGGCGCGGCGGCAGGCCCAGGGGACCGCCGAGGCGGCTGCCGAGGCGGAGGAGGCGGCGGGCGCGAGTTAGATGAGATCCTATGACAGTTATTTCTTTTCTTGTACTGTTTTGATGATCTAGATGGAAATGACGGAAAAGCCGAAACGGCGGACTGTGGGAATAAGGGAAAAGGCGCAATTCTAAGGTAGGCTCATGCTTTTCATGTCAGGGGTATCTATCTGTCTACCTCGCCTTTACGTAGTATCATGAAAATAAGAAACGAGTACATAACCACCACGTTCTTACTCCTCCACGTGCCCGTCGCCGCCGACGTAATGATCCCCGTTCCACCAAAAGCTCACGCTGAAGCTCACGCTCAGGCTGCGGACGTAGTGCCACCACCCGATGGGAATATACAACACATCCCCCGCCTCGAGCACGCAGTCCCAGTGCCTCAGCCCCCGAAACTCCTCCGTCTCGATCGGATCCCGCCCCTCGGGGTCCGCGTCCCAGCCCTCCACGGCGCCGACGTCGAACGCGCTCGTGTTGCTCATGTCCACCTCCCCGTCGGCGCCGCGGGGACACAAGGCCTCCGAGTCGGCGGGCGAGTAGAGCCTCAGGTACTTGGCCCCGACGACCTGGCAGAGCAGGTTGTGGTACCCGTCCGTGTGCAGCGGGGTGATGGTCCCGGAGGGCCCGAGCCAGGCGTTGACGAGCGGGACGTCCAGCTCCGGCTTGTTTTTCACGGGGTCCAGGGGGTGCGCCGGCGGGGAGGTGAAGCAGTGGTCCGGGGTGAGGATGTCGTTTCGCAGGTGCGGCAGCTGGGAGAAGAGCTCGTGCTGCGCGAGGTAGGTCTTTGGCTTGCTCGTTGCATCCTCATCCTCTCCTTTCTTGGCATCATCGTCGTCTGCCTCTTCCTTCCCCTCGTCGCAGATTCGAGACAGAAGCTCGCGGAACGGAATAAGCTCCTGCGTCCACCCCTCATCCACGTAGCTCCGCCCAACTTCCACGGGCACTAACCTCCGACCGGCGTGCGTCCGCGAGAGGAGGTACCGCGGCGACGCCCACGGCCGCGAGGAGAGGGCGGGCCAGGTTGTCAGGAGCGACTTGAGAACCAGCGGCTCTGGACCCGCTGCGCCCGCGGAGTCGAGGTACTCCTGGAACCACGACATGGACGCGCAGTCTACGACCTTAATAGGTCTCGTCACCGGAGGCGTGAACTTCCGGTCCGGGGGGAACGTCGCCGGCAGCGCGGTAGTCTGCGAGGCCCGGGCGGGTGTGTCGATGAGCGAGAGAAGCCTCGATACGGCTGCCCTCCCGCGCCGACGTCCTGCACCGCCTGCTAGGATGAGCGCCTTGTCGAGGACTGCAACCAACTCATCCAGCAACTTCTCTTTATCGTCGTCGTTCGCGGGCTGCTTTTTCGCATTCTCCAAGACTCTGACGCAAAACTTGAGGATGCTCAGCTCAGTGTACAGCAGCCGCCAGCAATACGGCAGCTCCGCGTAGACAAAGTCGTAAAACCGCCTATACACGCGCTCGAGCTGTTGGTCCAGAACCCGGAGGAGCCGATCCTCCTCGCCGGCGTCCGCGGAGGTGCTGCTCGCTAGGACGTCCGCGGCAATAGCTCTAAGCGCGGAGAGAAACTCCGGGTCGAGGCTCTCGAGGCTCTCATTGTCTGTAGAAGACGTGGTTTCGACTTTTGACGGGTTGAAGTGCGCGTCTGCGTGTATTGCGGCGACCAGGGCGTTGCATTCTTGGACGAGGGCGGGGTTGCGGAGGGTTGACATTTCTACCGGGGCGGTGAGGTAATGGTCTCATGTGCGTACGCAGTTTTGACTACGAACTTACGAATGTTGTAAAAATTTCCTTAATTCAGACTGGAAGCGCTCCAGTGTCAAGACGACTGTGTGACTTTGGCGGTTCCGAGGTTTTGGTGACATGTCAAAGGTTCAGTTGTGGGAGCGGGTCCGTCTGAAAATGAGCTCATTCGATGCTCGTTGATGGGACGAACGGTCGAGAGCCGTTTTGTCAACTGCCAGCAACAGAACCTAAGCAAGCAAGGCTCGTACATCAAAGAATCAACGTGTAATTTATGCAAAAATGTATTCGAATTGACTTTTCCCAGCGCCCGCTTGTCCTGAAATCCGTGCGCACTGCTGGGTTGGTGGTGAGATTGTGTCGTGATTGCATTGCTCGCTGTATAATACGGAAAGTGGCGCTGTATATTCTAACACGTCCATACTCCTACAATGCCGTCCTGCCGCCCCTCGACGAGGTACCCGTCCTTAACACGTACACGTTCTACAATGGCGGGCGTCTTGTTGTCGTCGGCCTCGGCGATGCCGGCCCCGCATTCCCACTGCCGGCCCTCGACCTTATCGTACACTTTTACGACGTCCTCGCCGGCGGCGCTAACGATCCTCCGCTCGTCGAACATCATGCTGGTGACGGCGTGATCGTATGCGTAGGCGTCGTAGATAGATCCGGTGCGGAGGTCCCATATCTAGCCAAAGTTAGCGCAAGTCATTCGTCGAGGCATCGAGCCACTTACTCTAATACTCCGATCCACGCTGCCGGTCACGAGGTGAACATCGTCGAATTGCAGGCAAGTCACCGGCCCCGTGTGTCCCACCAGGCTGCGGTGGACCTGTCCGCTTCGCAGATCCCAAAGACGAACCATACCGTCCGCGGTACCGCAAGCCAGGGCCGTCTCGAATACTTGGATGGCGCCGATAAAGTCGGCCGCCTGAGCAGGCGCCCGGTTCGTTTGCCTCCAGGAGCTGTCGCTGCCGAACGACGCAGAGGCCTGGGCCGCAGCCCACATGACATCGAGCGTCTGCACGCAGCGACCCTTCCCGAGGTCCCACTGGCGTAGCGTCTTGTCTGCGGAGCCCGATACGAGCACGTCGTTCCTGAAGTGAAGGGCGGTAATCTGGTCGACGTGAGACTGCAGGGTGAAAAGGTGGCAGTCTCTCATGCTGCCCTCGGGAGGCTCGACCGGCCCGTCGTCGGGGTTTTCGAACGCGATGCCCTCCTCGTCCTCGTCTCTCCCGTACTGGCTGCCGTGAGGGTCGTAGTGTGCCTTGCTAAGGTCCCAGAGGCGAATCGTAGCATCCACGCCTCCAGTCGCCAGGAAGTTGTCGTCGACCTGCAGCGTGCGGACTGATGCGGTGTGGCCCTCCAGAGAACCGATGCATCGTCCCGCGTTGAGGTCCCAAACCTTCACCGAGTCGTCCATAGCCGAAGTAACCATCGTGCCAAAGGGTGCGTCAAAGTCGAGTGCTGTAATCGTGTCCTGGTGTGCGCGAATTTCCCTGATGGCAGTGCCCGGTTCGAAGTGCTCGTGCAGTATCGGCATGGACTTGCGGCGGAGGACTCGTTTCTTGGTTTTTGACGCAGGCGTACTGGATGATGAAGGCAGCTTCTCGTAGACAGACTGCGACATGAAGCCGTCTTCGCCGGCCAGGTCCTCGTCCGTCTTTGTGGGGGTGTTGATGGCGATCGACTCGGCCTCATCGACGAGCTCCTGCGTCTCCTCTAACCGGGTCTCGAGATCCATGACTGTCGCGAGTTAACAAAAAGCCACGCGGCAGGGGCTTGTGCACCTACGGTCGTGTTCCAATAACGTCTCATCCTGCTCGAGATTCGCTAGCCTGTCGAGGATAATCCGCCGCATACCGTGCAAGTTGGCAATCTTATTGTCGATGTCTCGGATCTCGCTGCTGGCCATGTTTTTGCGAACACTCAGCATCTCAAGCTCGTGCATCATGGACGCCTTGTCTTTCTTCAGGTTCTGCAGCGCCTGTGGCGTTCCTGGTGTGCTTTCCGAGTCCTCCAGTAGCTTCCGACCCCTCGACACCCGCCGCCGGTGCTTCCTTCCCTCCTCGCTCAGTTCGGGGAAGCTGGCCTTGAAGCCCTGAAACAGGGAATACGAGCTATCGCCCTCGGGGATGTTCGCTAGCAGCTCGTCCGGCAGGTAGGTCAAGGCACGGTGCTGAATCTCCGTCTTGGACAGCTTCGAGCGCACCATGTCGGTCGGGGTAGTTTTCGCCATGGAGAAGACGCTGCGCTGGATGTTCGGGCGGCGGAGCTGCTTGTGGACCTCGGCGAGGGCGCCATGGTAGTGGTGGTTGTTACCGCCCTGCTCGGATAGAGGGCCGATTAAATGGCTCGCAGTGGTGGTGACCTTGCGCCCGAATGCCTCTATGCCACGCGTCTGGGAAGCATGAAAAAAACTGATCAGCCCATCGTCACAGGTCCCCGTCTCTCGCGATGACGGGTCACGCGGATGGGTGGCAAGCGTCGTGACTTACAGACAAGACCGACTGGTCGTCTCCGGCGGCCGCATCGTCGCTGAAGCCGTACTGGTCGTTATCCGCGGCGGCCATGCGTACGTATGCTCTCCGTCGATACGCGCGACAATAATGGCTCGGGGAGAAGAGGAACGAAAGGGGAGGAGATGAGATAGGATGGCCAGGTTGCAGGTTGTGGGAACAGCTCCAGATGCTCCGACCAGGACAAGTTTTGTTGTCTCGGTCGGGGATCAAAAATACGTATCCACACACCAAACTTGATCCCGGCAATGACCCGGTTGGGGTTCGGCGGTGCTGGATGACGCGCTAGCGAGGTCAAGAGCTCCCTGCACAGCGGGCACGGAACTCCTGGGCACACACACACCTGGGGCACTTACCCCGTCACCGGCCCTAGCGAACCACCAGCGCTGCGATGGCGCTCGCCTCAGCGAGGCTGCCTGCTGCACCTCCTGTTTCTGGTCTCCTGGCTGGTGCAAAAAGATTGCAGGGGGGCCTGATTGGTGCCCGCCTAAGCCCTCGCGCCCCCCTGCGCTTTGTGCATGCAGCTCCTTTTTCCCGTACTCGAGATTGGCAGCCTTGCGCCCGCCCGCTGAGATTGGATGAGATCTTTTTTCGGCGCCTTTCCCCTTTTGCTGCCGGCGTCATCGGCCTCGGTTGCGGCCGCGCTCCTCCAATTCTGTGCCCCTCTCCCAAGACTTTGCTGTGAATTATTAGAGGATATTCAGCACCGCCCGAATGCGCTTCTCACACCTGCAGGACGAGCAAACTTCAACTTTGCACCAGAACAATCCCCGGAATCCGGTCTCCAATTTTCCCTCTGGTTTCCAGTCAATTGACGACGAAATGGACTCCCTCATCGATCTATCCGACCCCTCCAAGGCGCTGGACCTGTCCCGCATCCGGTACCAATTGATGTTTGTCACCCGTTAACCCGACACCGGACGAAGATCCGTGAGACCTGTCGCTGACACAGACCCATCTAGCCGTCTCGAGGACACAATCACTTTCCACCTGATCGAGCGAGCCCAGTTCGCGCTGAACAAGACCATCTACATCCCCGGCGCGCTGAACATCCCGAACAGCGAGCTCAGCTTTATGGACTGGTACCTCTGCGAGCAGGAGAAGCTGCAGTCCATCATCCGCCGATACGAGTCGCCCGACGAGTACCCCTTCTTCCCCGAAGCCCTCCAGAAGCAGATCCTCAAGCCCCTGCACTACCCGCGCATCCTGCATCCGAACGACGTCAACGTCAACGACAAGATTAAGAAGTTCTATGTGGAGACTTTCCTCCCCGCACTGTGCCCCGATTTCGGCCGGGAGGACCGAGGCGAGTCCCAGGAGAACTACGGCTCCTCGGCCACCTGCGACATCGCATGCCTGCAGGCCCTGTCTCGCAGGATACACTTTGGCAAGTTCGTTGCCGAGTCCAAGTTCCAGTCCGACCCCGAAAAGTACACCAGGCTCATCAAGGCCGAGGACCGCGAGGGCATCGCCGAGGCCATCACCAACGCCGCCGTCGAGAAGAAGGTCCTCGAGCGCCTGCGCCTCAAGTGCCTGACCTACGGCACCGACCCGTCCATCGGCGCCGGCCCCGAGAACCAGGCCAAGATCGACGCCGACTCGGTCGTCGCCCTGTACAAGGACTTCGTGATACCCCTGACCAAGGAAGTGGAGGTAGAATACCTGATGCAAAGACTAGAGCCGGTAGAGTAGACCGCCGTTATAGAAATGCTCAAAATCATGTTTCTCGTATTACTTTTTATATCTTCTATTGGGGCGGGCTCAGGTACTGCTCTACCGCCTTGACCGCGCCGTCCCACTTGGCCGCCTCGATCAGGATGAGGTAGCCGTGCGACTTGACGCCCATCTCCTGGAACGCGCGCTTACTGTCCGCCACGGCCTGCTCGTCGTTGGTGTAAGAGAAGGCGCCGTGGGCTGCCGCGTGCTTCACAAAGACCTCGTCCTCGGGGTGGAAGTGCCACATGGTGGCGTCCGCCTTGGCCTTCTTGCCCTTCCTCTCCGTCTCGGTGAGCGTCGACTCGACCTCCTGGTAGGTCTTGGACAGAATCAGGTAGTGCGTGAACTCGTACGGCTCCTTGTCCTCGACGGCAGCCTCGATCTCGTCGATCAGCATGCGGTACATGGGCGGTGCGATTTCGGAGGGCATGTTGATGAGCCTCTCGCCAAGCACCAAGCCGACCTGCGCGCCGCTGTTGAGCAGGTTGGGGATGGGGGCGAGCGCGTCGTTGGTCTGCGCCTTCTGGATAATGTACTTTGCCAGGTCGGCCATCTCGGGCTTCTGGCTGTGCTCGGGGATGTTGAGCGCCGTCATGAGGGCGTATGCGTCATTCTCCTTTCCGTCGACCTTGACGGTCGAGCCAATGGTCGGCTGCGACAGGATCAGGTCTGCGAGGCCTGAGATGTTAAAGAGCGAGGCGTCAACGTCAAGCAGCTGGCGCAGCAGCGTCTTGGTGCCGTGGAAGTCGATCTCCGGATCGAAGTTGAACCACTCAAAATCGACGTTGACGACGTCAAAGTCCTGCGTTTATGAGCGCCAGTCCGTGGAAAGGTGGCACGGCGTAACTCACCTCATCGTCGGAGCTGTCCTCGTCCATCCTGTCGGGGACATCGTCGGCGGGCTTGGCCTCGTCTCTTTCTCTCTTCTTGCCCATTGTGTTTTGTAGGGATTTCGGCTGGCCTGAGATGTCTTGTCTTTGATTTGGAGGTCGCAAGTCTTCTCTGGACCCTGATTATGCGCGCCAGGATTCGATGAGGATGAGAACGTCACTGGCAGTTCGTATGAGACCTCGTCGGTGAAAATGAAATTTTAGGTGGAGCTGCCCCTCACTAAGCCCTTTTGGGAGTCTTATCGATAAGAGCCGCTCAAGTACCTACTTACCAGTGTAAACCATATCACTTGCCACCTCCCAAAGTCGCAATGGCGATGGTGCATCTTTCATTCCTGCTAATGCTCACGTGGCTTCTCAGCAATTCGGTATGTCTTGGTCTTCTGTGCTCCGGCTCTCTGGTTGGTTATTTTTTGCACTTTTAGCCGACGTGTAGGGTCGAGAGACGTCATCCAGTTTCTCTCTCGCCATTCGTCAAATAGGGCTGGCTGCCTATGGGCATCATCAAATCATTTGCAGACCATGCCGCCTTAGTCAAATCTGCGCAGATGCGCATTCCTAACGTCCGCGAGGTCTCGTACTTCACGTCCCTTACATATGACTTCTCGCTGTCATCTTCGTCCCTCATTTTCGTCCTCGTCCTTCATCCTTGTCCTCTTCCTCGTCCTCGTCCGTCTGTTCGCCTGTTCGCCTGTCTTAACTTCATTGCCGGTTCTTCGATCAGCGACCTCATTGACAGCCCACCGCGTGCGGAAGCCGCAATGTCGACTCTCGAACAGCCCAGTATTGTGGCTGATAATCTCCTCTCGGAAGAAAACCTGTCTAGATGGTTGCAACAAGTTGACAACAAAGAGGCAAGTCAAAGAGATACGAGAAATCGCGAAGAATGTGAGGCTCGCAGAAAAGCAAGACGCGACAAACGACTCGAAGGGTCCAGGCTCGAAGTATCGTCAGCTCGTTCTCAAGGGCATTCATCGCGAAACTCCTCTTCTTCGACGGCACCTTCGCTTGCCACATCCGGCCACACCATTTCAACCCACGTGTCAGACCCTAGATCAAAGTCATTTCGCCGCGCACAATATCGGCTTCCATCTCCGTGCTGGACGGAAGACCAGGGCCCGCCAGGCCTACTGGACTCTGCTGCATCAATAGAAAACGAAATCGATCTAGAAAACTTCCCCCAACTTGAACCTCATCTTTTGTATCGTCGTTCCCGTCCCCCGGGAATCAAGGCACTCATCGTACAAGACCCCTCACCCACGCGTTCTATCAGAGGCATCAGCCCAAGTCCATCACGCGATGCGTTGGCAATCAACCCGCCACGCCCACAGAGACGCAAGAATGGCTCAGAACGGCGACCGGTTATTGTTTGTCAGCCAAATCCCCCAACTGAACCTCGCCCTTCGGTCACTTCAAGACGACTACCGTTTCGGCCCTCGAAATGTGTTCCTCAAAAGCACACCGTTTCTCCGTGTGCGGAACCGGTTCAAGGGAAAGATGCGAACAGAGGTTCGTATGCATCTATATCAAAGGTCAGTTTCTGCAGTTCTCTGGACATCGAGGGGATTCCTCCGCTAACAGTCTCAAGCCCGTTATCCGAGAGCCCCCGACCAGTGATGCCCCATCCTCGTCACCACTCTCATCCCGCTCAACTTCTCCTTCACTCAACTTGAGCACAAATGAGACCCTATCTCCTTTTGGAAGCGTCGAAGGAGATTCGGACTCAGGCACAAGCTCAAACAACAGTAGCAGCAGCAGCAGCAATGCCTCCACTTCCTCATCTGAGTCGGACATCTTCTCCATTGCCAGAAAGAAGAAGTTGCTTCTCGAAAGACTAATGTCGTATTTCTTCCTAGAGTTGTTCCCTCAATTATCGTCTCCTGCATCAGTTCAGAGACCCAGTGGCGGCGGCGGCGGCGGCGGCGGCACTCGGCAAGCATTCGATGACGCGAACCCTAGTGGCTCATATCCCAGTCTTCCATCTAGCACACAGAAGCAAAAAGGTAAACGGTTACCAGAGGAAGACAACGATCAAAACTCGGGTGATGGCGGCGGGCATAAGAAGGTCCGCTTGGATCCACCGGATGATCCAGAGACGACGAGACTGGGCTGCCCCTACTTCAAGAACAACCCACAGCGTTATCGCACCTGGCAGTCATGTCCAGGGCCAGGTTGGAGTACTGTGTACCGTCTAAAGTATGACCCTAGCAGCTCGGCTTAAAACTGTGCTAACAAGGAAGCCAGGGAGCATCTCTACAGGCGCCATGCCTTGCCAATTACCTGCCCCCGTTGCCATGAAATCTTCGACACAGCCACTCTACGCGACGGTCACCTTGTAGCAGATGAGAGGTGTCATATTCGAGACAAACCCGATTTTGATGGTTTCGACGCCAGTCAGCTGAAGCTCTTGCGGAGTCGGAAGAAGGGGACTAAGCACCTCAGCGAAGCCGACAAGTGGAGAGATGTATATCTCATTCTCTTTCCAGGCACTAGTGCAAGCGAGATACCGAGTCCATGTATGCCAAAGAAAACTCTTCTGCTTCATGCGGTTTTCCTGACTAACGCTGGCAGATCTTGACTTTGGCGGCAGTGGCGATACAGCCGAGGCGGAATCCGCCTTCGCGCGCTACGAGCAATATTTACGGCGGGAGCTTCCAAAGAAAGTCCGTCGTGAACTAGAGGCCCGCATTGACCAGGCTCTGGAACCCCTAGAAGAGAGTCTGAAGAGCCAGATCGTCGAAATCGTCCGAGACGCTCAGGCTTCGCTGTATGAGAATTTCCTCTCTGCCTCCTCAGGGACTTCCGAAAACGAACGAGCGTGCGAGCCTTTCTGCGAAACCATGTCATCCGCTGCTGGTGGACAACCCGGTTTGTGCAATGGCACGTTCGTCTTTGACGACCAACTTGAATCGTGCGAGCCTGTGCCTCTTCTCGGCGGCGACGTAGGCGATATAGGCGACTTCAATAGCCTTCTCTTCGGTGTTTCGTCTGAGATTTCGCATTTTGTAGGTAGTATTTGGCCCGGAGATTCGTCGGTTGTTGGCCAATATGAGCCATCCAAGGAAAGACCCCCACGGACATTAGATGATGGTGATTCCGGTTACGGCTCTATTCTGTATCCAGCCCAACTCGACCTCTACGATGCGTTCTTGGCACCAGCAGAGGATACCTAGAGCATCAAAGTTACTCCCTTTTTCTTGACTTCTTTACCTTGGCTTTAGACAAAAACAGAGCCACCATTGTTCATATACCCGGAGAGGCACAATGACGAGGCTCGTTGCAGTCCTCATGCTACATAGGATCAAAAATACACATCCGCACAGCACAGGCAGCTACAGCGCACAAATACTCCGTCGGTAACACCTCCGCCAGACCACGCATACACAATTCACTTGTTTTCCCACAGCCAGTTTCATAGAAGACCGAAGCACCTTTGGCTTCCCCTACGAGTCCTCGACCATCTTCTCCTCGGCCTTCTCGCTCGACACCTCTGCGCTGGCCTCCTCCAGGACGCTCGTGCTCTTGGTGACCGCCAGCACCGTCGGCAGTGCAAGAAGCAGCGAGCCAATGCTGAGACCCCAGTTCATCGCGAGCTGCGTCATGGCGCTGGCATGCTGCGCGTTGATCCTCCAGGCCATCGCGCCGCCGGCGGCCTGGAAGGCCTTGTACGCGCCGACAAGGACGGCCGCTCTTCCGGGCGAGTTAGACTGAGTCCCCATGAGCCAGTAGCAGTACGACTGCCACAGCGAGTCGTACGCTCCGTAAAAGATGTACAGGAAGATCGGGCCGGTCGAGATGGAGCCCTGAGTGTAGTCGATATCCTGGATCAGGCCCTGGGCATGTCGGGCATCCTGCCACTTTTGGAATTGGTACCCTCCGCCCCAGATCGCCATTCCCGTAACGAAAAGCACAATCCAGCCGAGACGGGCGCGGCCGGGGCGCTCCAGCATCGGCAGGTCGAGAAGGACGCCGATCACGAGACCGCCAACCATCTGCGCCATCCAGTAGAGGGCTCCGTTGAGCGAGCGGGTCCGGATGTTGAACGTCATGCCGTTGACGTTGTTCTGCTGGTACGAGTAGAACACATTGGCACAGAAGAAAAGGGGCAGCATGCAGAGCACGCGCCAGTTCCACAGCGTCGCGACGGACATCTCGAACATACCCTTGAGGCTCTGCTTCTCTGTCTCGGTGGCCGCGTGCAGCTGCGCGAGGCGGATGCGCTTGGGCGAACAGATGAGCAGGCCGAGGGACCATCCGAACAGCATAATGACCATCAGGGCAATGTAGGTCGCGTCATTGACGGTGCCGGTTGTGGAGCTGAAGTTGAGGCCGAAGGCAGCGAGCGAGCCGACACCTCCGCCGAGATTGAAGATGATCCAGAAGACGGCAATGGCGCGGCCTTTCTGGGATTCGTGGACGTAGGTCGTCATTATAGCGCCCTGGACAATCCAGATGAAGGAGGATCCAATGCCTAGAATCGCACCGGCGGCAATAACAAAAGCGCCGTTCGCATTATCTGTCCTGGGAGTCAGACCGACATTCGTGGCATGCCAGGAGGGTCGTCTTACGGTTGAAGTTGAGCAAGCTGCCGCTGTACAGGGCATACGACCAGCCGCCCATGAGGAAGCAGATCTTGGGGCCGACGAAGCTGAAGATGGGACCGACGATGAAGAGGGCAGCCACTGCAGTAGTCGAGAGCAGGGCGACATTGGCGTTCGCCGCAACGGTTGAATCGACCTGGCCACCGCCTCCGAGACCGCTGAGAGCATTGAACATCTGGGTTTCGGGTCAGTGTATGGTGATTGGGTCCCCGGTCTCGAGACTTACTCCCGGGAGGCAGAAGCAGATGAAGCTGATGAGGAGAATCCTGGACAGGTCAGCAGCCGCCAAAATCACGAAGCCATCAACGGCACGCCAACTTACTGTGTCCAGGGATGGGAGTACAGTCTCATCAGCTTTGAGGACTCTTGCTGCTCGGGCTCATTGCTCTCGACCTCCTGCGGCGTCGCCGCCCGCACTTCCTGGGGCTCCTCGACGGCCATGTTGGTGATCGCGTTCGTATACGACTGTCGAAGAAGGAGTGTTTCGGTCAAAGCACAAGCCGGTTCGCAGACAGAGACCCCCGATAGGAGATAAATACTCGTGTCGCGATGGGATGTACGTCCGTTGGCTAGGTTTTAGCTGCCCGCGTCGCACCGAACAGTGGAGAACACCGACGTAGTACGATCCAGAGTCTTTGGGGTAATGAGACGAGCTAGGACTGGTCTTCTATCTTCCGATCATCGCTATCCTTCAGTCCGAACTTCGACACAGGCCATCCGAGACGAGTCAAGACACGTCGACGGCAACGTTGAAGTCTATGGACGCTCCGCTCCTATCAACCGACGAAAAGTTTCCTCCGCCCCCTTTTCTTACACGATTCGACATGGTAACACAGGCCAAAGCGGGCGGGGGGGGGATGTGCACAGATAAGCTGCTCCCCTTTTTTTTTCTCATGGCGTGTCCCGTTTCCTTCTCCGCATTACCCGATCTTTGTTCGTGATGGGGAAATTTTTCTGGAGCTGGGAATATGGCTGCTTGACCACACGCGCGGACGAGCCGAGGCGCGAGGCGAGTCGTGATTCGTCCAGGGCCCGACTGGTGATCCCGGGAAGCTGGGTCCGCCCCAGCTTCGCGCCTCAGCCAGCGGTGCCATCCGAACCGCGCTCGTGCCTTGCAGCGGGAAAAGGAGAATAGGGAGGGTCCCCTTGAGGCTCCGCCCGCTCGGTGGTCGCATGCCGTTGCGGTCTCCGATGGAACGTAACATTAAACCTTGCGGTTGGGGTGGGTGCTCGGCAGACACGGCGCCGGTCTGTTGGTGACGATAACCTCACTCGACGCGACTCCAGTCCGATCATTGATGTTCAAGCACCATAGTCGGCGATACTGCAGTTTTCATGTTGCACACCTCCGCTGGCGACGTCAGTGGATGGTTGCACGTGACACCGGCGTTGCCTGGCCGATGGCCCCACATATTTTGTGTAAGAACATCAAGATCACTAAAACTGGGAAGGAGCAACACCACGAACCACCCGCGCGGCGAGAGATCGCGAGAATCAGTTCAATTCAATCTTCAAAAAGAAGCAAAACAAATCAATCAAAAAACAACCAAAAAAACGAAAAAAGAAATGTCCTGTCAACGCCCAGCATCTCCCCAAGATGCCCCGCGCCCCCTCGAGGTTGTTGACACCACACAAGCGATGGCTCGAATCTGGGGGTATTTGTGCAACATCCACCTAACTCTAACTCTCAGAGAGAATTTTACCAACTAGACTACTGCAGCTTTTAGCTTCTTCGCCACTTGGGGGTGTTGAACTTGTGTGGTGACAGCATTCTCTTTTTTGGGGGGCATATACCCTCGAGCGGGTCGGTCTTGTGTATTCCTGTGATTGTTTACAGTGTATGTGGTTGCCTGGCTGCCGTGTGCGCGGCTGGGAAGGGAAGGAGCGTGATGGTCGGCCGGCGCTCAGTGGGAGGCTCTGCTGGAGGTGAGGACTTGGGACGAAATGGTTCTCCGGTCGGTGGGTCCCACCTCAACCTGCTGTGCTCGCATCACCTTGGGTAAAAGTCGCCGGCAGCTTTCGGATTCTGGGGGCCCAGAGAAAGATAAGAAGGGATGGTTGCAGAGCCTCAAGCTCGTCGACGTCGTGGAAACGTGCCTCATATGAAGGGCACGCCGCGATGTAAGCTTCTGGGCGTTGGAACGTTACCTCACCAGGATATGAGTGGGCACGCGACCGAAGAGTCAGGTTAAACCCTAGGTATTACTGCATGACTCTCTCTCCTCTTTCTGGCCTACCCCGTGGGGACGACAACGTCGCAGTTGGAATCTCCACTCGCATCCTTCTCCCGACCCGCAGGCTTGGTAAGGTATCACGGGAGCGTCAGACGTCTGACGCGCATCTTGAGTGTGGATATAAGCTTTGGTATCGCGTCACTTTGCCCGGTAGATGTGACAAGTGACTGGCCTTTTGATGACTCCCTCCCGTCTATCGCAAGCGGTTCTCAGAAGATGATCGAGTCACATTGGAGACATCTGAGACAAATGCTGCGAGACTCATAGTAGCATTCTGGATCGCCTGTCGTGAGTGGCACAGGGATTTCAGTATTTTTCTTTTGCCCCGGTAATTTTACTCGTTGAAGAAGTTGATAGTTTCAATACATCGATGCATCAGTTAAAACAATATCCGAAGCGCATTGCATGTCTTTGCGAGACCAGGAGAGGCCGGCAAGTGTAAGTCCCTGCACTCCAAACGTCCCAGAAACGCTCGCCCAAAACATCACCATATCAAACCTCAGAAAACGGTCCCGCATAGAACGGCACTCCCAAGCGGAGAGCCGAGATCATCGCCGATTGCATCTGCACTGTCCATCATCAGGCCATTTCTCTCTCATCTACCTACCTTAGTTACGCATCCCGGCATCCAATTCGACATGATCACCCATTACGCCCACGCCATGTCCACCCCCGACCGAAAGAGTGCCAAAAAGACGATTTGTGACTTCATCCCGCTCCGGATGCACGTAGTCTCGTCCGCGGCCTACAGCCTGCCTGCCCTCTTGGAGAAACCTCATTCTCCAATTCCCAAGACAAAGACGCCACCACCATCATACCCGAGACACGAACCATACCCAAAACACCCGTAGGCCAACGGCTTTCCACACGTGGGGTGACACACCTAAATGGTCGGTGTGCCAAACTGACTTGCATGGCAGACCAGGGGCTTCGTTTGCAATGTCCAGACCCCCTAATGGCAGACAGGCACCTTTGCATCTTCCCTGAATACCTTCAACGTCCGAGCGCTTCGGACGAGACAGCCCGGCCTACCTACTCCGCACAGGGATGAAGCGGCCCTTGGCGGGCCGGCGGCTCTACGAGGAGGCGCTGCCGACGTCACGTCTGCCTCTTCTTCCGCCCTCACCGCCGCGATCTTATTGGTGCGCGAATTGGGGTTATGAGGCAGGTTCGGGAAGCGATCCCATTCGTCGATAGGAAAGCGTCATCCTATCTCCTCCGCACCCCCTATCCGAGATTTGGATGTGAGATTGGTGACGTGCGGAAGAGCTTACAGGGAGACCAGAGGGGTTTGCCGACTTCCGTGTTGATATCCGTGGGGTGGTTATATGCCAATGGCTGCATCTCTTGGTCGGAAACCCCAACCAGCCCAAGGAAAAGGGTTCGTTCCGTTTCGGACGAGATGGAGGGTGGTAATCCGTCACCCGAAAAGGAGGCCGGCCCTTGGCCCTGGCCCAACTTCGGATAATCCTCCCCGAGCACGTGGGAGTGCGGTGATTCAGGGGCCCATCCAAGGTCTCTGGTGATAGAGGCTCAAGCTCTGAGACAGGCACAGGTAGGTTTTCAAAGAGCTTCTTCATCTCGCTGTATCAGCCGCGGCTCAGGATAGTCTCATCGAGAACAAAGACGCTGTCGCGGATAGCTTTCAGAAACACCCTGCCAGAGAAACGTAGCAGTAGCAGCAGATAGAAAGACATGGCGATAAATAGCATTACCTTCCTTCCTTCCCAGAACCAGAGCCATAGTAGGTATCACGGCCACAACAGAAACAACCACAACCAACGCCCACGGTAAGTGTTGCATCTATTACCAATGTGCCAATCGACGGAAACGACGATGTCCTGCGGCCACATCCTCCGCTGCCGCAAAAGCTGCGAAAACAGCGACTGCAAGAACACCATTGTACGCCGGCGCTTCCTGAACGACAGCTGCGCGGAGTGCCACGTGCCGATGCTCCTGGGCCAGAACCGAGCGGCGTACGAGGCCCTTCACGCCGGCATGATGGCGAAGTACATGCGCGCCAAGCGCTGCGGCGACGAGGCGGGGATGGCTACCCAGAGCCACAACATGTTGGAGCTGGCGCGGCTCGCCCGCATATTGAACTTCGCGGTCGGTTTGACGCGGGGCGAGCCGTCTGGGGAGGTGCTATGGCCCCGAGCAGACGACGGCGAGGAGAAGGACGGTAATAGCGAGGAGAAGGCCGGCAATGGCGAGGAGAAGAATTGTGACGGTGAATCAGGTGGTGGAAAAAATTGAATAGCGCAGCTCGCGGGCTTGGGGGTATAGATACAAAACTCACGATAAAACGCCCGGATATCCCCAAAAAAAAAAAGAAAAAGAGAGAGGAGCACAACCGTTAACGCCGTACCATCTCTGTCTGGTGAACCATCTATGCTCCCATCACCAAGGCCCGGAAAACGGAGAAAACACGCCCATCCGTACGTCGCCCGGCCCCATGAATTGCGCCATCTCCCACGCGGACGGCATGTAAGGCCCCTGTGCCGCGGCGTCCTGCTTCGACTGGGTGGCGGCTACTTGCGTCTGTACCTCCTTCCTCACGTCCTTGAACTCCTTGGTCCGGGTGGTGCCCAGCTTGCCGGCCCTCCTCTTGTCCGTCACGCAGCGCAGCAGCGGCACCTGAATGACGGCGTCGAAGACGTCTCTGACTTTTTGTTCGGTCTGGTTGTGTCGCTTCGCGACCTCTCCGAAGGGGAACATGTTAAGACAGGTTTCGGCGATGTCGACGACGATGTGCTTGGTGGTGAGCTGCGTTTCTGGTACCTTCGATGCGTGTGTATTGGAAACGGGAGGCGCCTGCTTGGTAGGTTGTGGCTGGGTTGGTACGAACGCCTGCGCCGACTGCATCGCGGGAGAGATCCCATGAGAGAGCATGTTGGCGCCAGGCTGCTGCTGCTGCATCGATAGGCCGTAGGGCATATGGCCGTGCTGTTGCGGGACGGCGAAGTGGCTGCCTGGTCCAGACATCATAGCCTGCTGCTGTAGCATGGGACCATACGCGGCCGCCACCGGGTTGTGATAGGGGTTCATCCCGAGCAGATGCGTCCAATGTTGCGGTATTGCTGGTGAAGGCACCGGCGCCTGGATCGGCATGGGGGGCTTCGCAGTAGAAGGCATGCCACCGCCGGCGGTCATGGCTGCCGCTTGTTGCCGGAGCCTCGCCTCCATGCATTGTCGACAAGGCCCCTTCGCTCCAGTCGTGGGACGGCCGCTACAGTGGTCGGCTTGGCCATGTGTGCCGTGGGAAACGGAATGGCTTTGAGGGACATGAGCTGATGGAGGATGAGACGAGGAAGTGCCGGCCGAACTTGCAGTAACCTGAGGTGCAGTAACCTGGGATGCAACAACCTGAGGAGCAGTGATTGTGGGAGCAGCAATTGTAGGAGCTGTAGCTGGAGGAACAGTGGCCGGAGCAGCCGTGACCGAGGCAGCAGTAACCGGAGGACCAGTAGCCGGAGGAGCGTGAGCTGAGAAGAGGACGGCCGGAGGTGCACCGGTCGGATTTAGGCGGATCGAGGAACGATGTGATATGCGACGAGGCGTTCCTTGCCGCGAGGGGATCTGTGGGCTGACGCCTGGAGACTGTCTCGGACCGGGCTCAAGTGCCCCCGGTACAACGTTGTTGTGCGTCGAAATCCTTTTTAGAAGCGTTAGGTAGAGGTCTTGAGACGCCAACGGCTCGGTGTGGTTAACTTCCGTCGCCACGGGCTGTTGCTCGCCCTTCTGAGTGTCTACCGCCGTCGCAGCAGCGGCAGAATCGTGCCCAGACTGGTAGCCTCCTGGGTTAGCACTGCCAACCGGCTCCGGAGGGGCGGTAGCAGCGAGCGTATCCTTTGCAGTCTCAGTTTGAATCGGAGGATTTGACGAGTCTGGTTGGACTGGCGTACCTTCCGCCCTTGTTGGTGGCGGTTGAGAAAGAATGGCCTGATCCTCGGTAGGTTGAACAGGCCCGGGAAAGACAGGCGGGAACCCAACTACTCCGTCCATCTCCTTCATGTTCCCAAGAGACGTCAACCCATCAGTCTCGCTCAGCGGTAGCATGGATGACATGGCATGTTCCGGGAACGACTTGGGCGACACAGGAGGGGAGCTCTGCGGGCCCGTCGACGGTGCCGTCCAGAACGAATCGGGGTAGTCGGATCTCACAGGGTTCGGCACGGAGCATCCTCGCATTGGGTCCACGTCCGGCATATGTGTCGCGGGCGACGGGTCAACCATGCCGGTACTGCATCGTCGTTCGGGTTGTGTGGCGGCGGTGGAGGTGTTGATGCTCGGCTTGGCGGGTTCAGGTGGCTGATTGTAGCTGGGAAGAACTGCTGGTGTTGGCGCTGGAGCCGGTGCGGGTGCAGGTGCGACGAGGGGCGCGGGGCTAGGGTACCCCACGGGCGCTGTATACGATGCTGCCGGAGGTGCCATGGTCGGGCGACCGCTGCCGATTTTCCTCTTCTTGACGGGGTTGGAAGACACAAACTGGACATCGTCGTCTTCCCGCTTGGCCGGCACCACAGATTGCGGAGCTGGCGCAGGCGGCGGCGGCGCCAGGAAGGTCGGTGGAAACATGCCTTGATAGGGATGGTAGTGTTGATAGGGATTGAAGTTGTGGTGGTGCGACCCTTCCATGCTGGCGATGGAGCGATGTGGTGTTGTTGTCTCCTGGCAGATACAGCTGGTTGGTACCTAGGTAAGTAGGTAAAAGAAAAGGCCAAGCATGTCATATATGAATCCCGACCCAACCCGATGAACTGGCAGTTGCTACTATGACGGGGTGCTGCTGAGTACACATGTTGGAATGACGGAGCTCGGCACAGGCAGCATTAGCAAGTCATGAACGGCAAAGAGAGAAGCCAAGAGAAGAGAGCCGGCATGTTGCACACAGTTCGTCTTTCAAACTGTGTTCCTTTGGTTGGCCTTTGCGGAAACTAGCGAGGCAATGGGAAAGGGCAGGCTGTATTCACAGCATTCTCCATACTTAGTACTGCTGTAATAAGCACATTGATGAATTGGAGCCACTGTTTTCTCTCTCTCTCCCTCTCTCCTTCTGCCCACCTCCATGTAGATTGCCACCTGGGCCGAGGCAGGGAAGCGTGCTTCAGGTATGTGAACCCTACGCCCCAACTGGGGAGTGCAGCATCACTCCACCAGAGGAGGGAGGAAGGGGAGAGATAAAGGCGGTACCTACCTACCTATCCTTCTGATTGTCTGCAGAGCTGCAAAGCCTGCCTCAAGGAAGGGCACCGGACACTTGGGATCTTGCACCCTGGTGCGGCAGGACATGGACAAACACCCATGCCATTCTGCTAACCGAAGACTCCGTTGGTTTGAAGGGGCTGACTGTGCACACCGAGGGGCCCCCATCAGTGGAGAGGAACCTGCTGGAATGGAGCAGTGAGTCAATCCACTTGGATCATCCCACCGAGGCCATGGGAAAATAGGTGCTGGAGAATGCGACCGAGAGAGAGAGCGGGCGATAAAGTGGCCAAGCATTGGGTGAGGGATGCAGCATCCCTTCCACTCTCCAAGGGCACAGCAGAGAGCAATTGCAATGAATGGAGGTTGGAAAGCTGCGACCCACAATAGCTTCCCGGCATCCCCATTGGCCAGGATACGCAGCCAATCGCAGCTTGATGTGGCTTGACCGTTTGCTTCAGCCTCTCGAATCATCTGTCAGCCTCATTCTGTCTCTGGGCCGGGCCCGCACCTAGCTCCTACCCACCTCAACCCCCACATCGCGGGGCACCTCCATTGAGGCAAGGCAGCTCCCGAACCTACCTACCCTTGACATCCTGAACATTAACGACGACCAACATCTGCGACGCCATTCTCTTCGGACCACACGCTCCTCGATCTCGACCCTTCGATACTGCTTCTTCGCATGGTAAAGCCATCCGCATAGTCCTCCCCCACGATACGGCGACGGGCCAAACGCACCGCCCAATCATGGCCTCCCCCAGCGTGAACCCGCTCATGTCGAGCCAGAAGTCCTCGGAGCTTCAAGCAGTCCTCCACCCGCTCGTCCTCCTCACAATCTCCGACTACATCACCCGACACACGCTGCGCTCCCAAACGGGACCCATCGTCGGAGCCCTCCTGGGCCAGCAAAACGGCCGCGAGATCACCATCGAGCATGCGTTCGAGTGCCACACGACGCAGGCGCCCGAGGTGGAAGGCGGCTACCTCCTGGACGCCCACCGCTTCGGCGCACGATTGGAGCAGAGTAAGCCCCCAACCCGGCCCTTTCTGTCTGAAGGCTCAAAGCTGACCCTTTCCCCAAAGTGAAGACCGTCCACAAGGATCGCGGCCTCGACCTCGTCGGCTGGTACACCCTTCTCCCCTCCACCGGCCCGACCCCGACAGTCCTCCCCATCCACGAGCAGCTGCTCGCCAGCTTCAATGAGTCCGCCCTCCTCCTCGGTTTCCACCCGGAGGAGGTTCTCTCCCACTCCGTCGGCGGAAAGCTGCCCATGAAGATCTTCGAGTCAAACTACGAGGTCGACGACGCCGGCAAGGCCGCGGCCGCCGCTGCCGCCGATGAGGACAAGAAGATGGAGGACGGCGAGTCCAACGCCCTCAGGCTCCGCTTCCGCGAGCTGCCCTACACCGTCGAGACGGGCGAGGCCGAGATGATCAGCATGGACCACGTCGCCCGCGGCGCCGGCAACGCCACCGCCATCGAGGCGCCCAGGGAGAAGCCCAAGGTCACGCTCGTGGAGGCCGGGGGCAAGCGACGCATCGTCGCCGCCGAGAACGCCGAGGTGCAGCTCTCCCCCGAGGAGGAGGAGATGGTTGCCGCCCTGACCGCCAAGGCCAACGCCGTCAAGATGCTGCAGGGCCGCATCCGCCTCATCACGACGTATCTCGAGCGGCTGCCCCCCGACTATCTACCGGGCCTGGAGCAGCAGCAGCAGCAGGCCGGAAACACGACACCCTCGCACACCATCCTCCGCCAGATCCAGGCCCTCGTCAGCCGGCTTGACCTCGTTGTGCCGTCCGACGTAGAGAACTTCGAGAAGGAGGTTCTCTCCGAGGAGAACAACGTCGCCATGGTCCTGCGGCTCAACGACCTCGTGCAGAGCCTGGGCGGCATGCGCGAGATGGGCAAAAAGTTCGCCATCGTGGAGGGCACCAAGCTGCGGGATCGCAGGGCAGGCGGCGGCGGCGGTCCTTCCGACTACCCCATGTACAGCGGCCCCGGCGCCGGAGGCTCGGCCAGCTACATGTCCGGCCTCGGTGACATCATGATGTAGGGCCATGAGAGTCAACAAAAGCCGCGAGTGAAATTTGGCTGGGACGATGACGATCTGCCCGAGTAGACTGGGAAATCATGGGGAGGCGTTTACGGGAGGGGGTTCTTATTAATGCAGACATGACGTGATGCGTGGGCTGTACACTTCAGCAGGCCCGGACGAACACAAAATAAACTTTTGGCCGAGTGCAACCAGTCACCTCACTGTCAAAGGGTTGTGGATGACGGATTTTTGAACTTGCAAATTTCTACTGACTTTTCAAACTAATCCCGCCCTTGCCCGATACCAAGGTTATTTCCCTTACTACCTACGTCTTCCCGAATTCTTGGCCGGCTCTCCCATAGGTATCAAATCCCCCCACAGTGCTTACTTTGCCTGCCCTCATTAAGTTACCCCCAATGTTTTCACAGTGAGCTGTACATCAGCTTTGGAACATCAGCTTTGGAAAAGATGAAAAAAAGTCTAACTTGGTATCAAGTCGCCGAATCTAAGCCGCAGCGGCAGAAGAAAAGAAAAGAAAAGAAAAGCAGTCAGGCGTGTTTTTAAGCCTCAATCACGACCTTGAGCACAAGATTTCCTTCGTCGTCGCACGTCCGACTAGCTAGGTCGAACGCTTTCGCGGCGTTCTCCAAGCCCTTGAACCGATGCGTGACCATGTCGTCGAGGTTGGGAAGCCCACCGTTGCCCTTTGCGCACAGCAGACGGACGCCGGTGGGATACGTGTTGGCGTAGCGAAAGATTCCGAGAATGTCAATCTCCCTGAGGTGCGCGACGGACAAGGGCAGCGTCTGGATGGGGGTGCCCATACCCACCATGACAACCTTGCCGCCTGGCCTCGTGGCGTAGAGGCTCGTCTGCATGCAGATTTCCTTGCCGGTGCACTCGAATGTGACGTCGACGCCGTCGTCTTCGCTGTCTGTTTCGAGCTCCTCGGGGACCTTGGCGAGTGCGAGGATATCGGTGGCCAGGGCTTTAGCACCGTCGAACTTGCTCTGGGTGCTCTGGACGGAGAAGATGCTCGCCGGCGTCATGGCACCGGGATCTTGCGGGGTTGAGGTTCCCGAGCCGCTGTTGTAAACAGAGCTGCCCGGCGCCGGTACGACGTATCCGTGGGTAGCAAAGCCCTTGGAGATAGCGTAGTTGACCCGGCCGGCATCAACGTCAGTGATGGTGACCTGTGCGCAGCCGGCTTGACGTGCCATTGCGGCGGTGAGAAGCCCGACAGTGCCGGCCCCGATGACCAGAGCCGTGGAGGAGGGCTCCGGCTTGGCTCGGTTGACGGCGTGAATCGCAACGGAGAGGGGCTCGAGCAGAGCAGCGGCTTCGTAAGAGACGTGGTCTGGGATCTTGTGACACCACGCGGCCGGGTGGTTGATCCTCTCCTGCAGAGTGCCCTGGTAATGGGGGAAGCTCTTGGCGCTGGACCTGAATCTCATCTTCTTGCACAGGTTGTACCTGCCCTTGCGGCAGATAGTGCATTGTCCGCAAGGAACGCCGACTTCGAGAGCCACCCGGTCACCGAGCTTGAGGCCGGTTACCTGGGGCCCAACAGCCACAACCTCGCCAGAAGATTCATGGCCAAGAGACAGGGGGTGACAGGCGCAGAGGTCGCCGTTTGCGAACTTCTTGTAATAGCTGACGTCGGATCCGCAGATGCCCGTCCGCTTGACGGCAATCTGCACTTCGCCAACGCCAGGCTCATCGATGCTCCGCACTTCCTGGACATGTCGTTAGATTTAAGGTCCTGGGCGGGGCGAGACGACGAAGCGATGCGTAGGGATCAACGTGGGGTCCTGTGTAACACGACACGGCGCCCACGGTCTCCACGTCATCGTGTCCAGGGGATCAGGCGAGACTTACCAATCGCAGATCCCGCGGACCATGCAAGACAGACGCAGTGACGGAGGAGGGCTTTGACTTGTAGACGGGTAGATGCATTGGTGCGTCTTCTCCCGTTGCAACTGGGGCCATGCTGAAGCTGAGTGACGCCGACGGCGTGGGATGGGCGCGTGGGATGTTGGTCTGATGACGGGTTAGGGTGGTGAAAGGGGCTTGGCCCAACTTCCTAATAGGGAGTGCTCACTGAGTGGGATTGGCCCGAGTGCCGGATAGGGGGTGCCGGCAGCAAAAATGCTCAGGATGTCGAGGCGAGGCGCTGGGATTCCAGAGGGGGCCGGCGCGGGGTGTCTCGGAGACTGATAGGTTCGCTTTGATGGGGGGCTTCTCTGGCGTTTGGGGGTCAACTGGACCGGGAGGCGTGGAGGAGTGAGTGGCAGGGTTTCTCGTGGGATGCAAATGTGAGAACCAAGCTAGGACGACGAGACCATGTGGCAGTGGAAGGGGTGGGAAGCGGCTATCACTTGACAGAAGAAGTGATAGCGAGAAGAAGGGCTCGAGAATATGATGAAGAGCAGGAGGGCGATGGCTCAAAGGGCCGTAGCCCCCCCACCCCTTAAGTAGCTGTTGCTGGCGAGCCCGGGCCCGGAATCCCTGGTGGTGAATGATGTCCATGGTGGTGTCAATCAATGATGAGCAGCTTGCCAGGGCCGTCTTGGGCAATGGAGGAGACGGAAGGGCGTTTCGTCCTTGGGGAAGATCGAAAAGGGACCATGAGGAGCAACGCGGGCCAAGTTCGCCCAACCAAACATCGACCAGTTATCGGAGCCAAGCTAAGAGCTTCTTCCTACATGTAATCTCGGGAAATCATATGCAAGAGACAGCTAGCGAACGGGGCCACCTCACCGTCCGGCAGGACTTGTGTGATAAAAGTCGGCCTGTACTGCAACGAGGGGAGATGGGAGGGACCACTACAGTGCAGGAAGAACACGCTGTACCTGTAGGTGAGTGCGGCACAAGAGGTTCGTTGGCATGTCGAGCAAGGCGGTGGCCGCATTTCGGCACCGTCTCTCAGGAGGAGGCGAGGCCGGGGAGACGTCTTTTGGAGGCGGGACGGAAGTACCTTTTGCGATATTTGCGGTGAGGAGACGGGCAGGGAGGAACCCGTCAAGAGCCATGCCGAAAGTCTCCAGACATGGCATGGATAGGCCGGCCACAGCACGGGCTAGCGGATGGTGATGGCATGGTCTGGATGGCATCAGTACGGTGGCCACTGGTAGGTATCGGCATGGCATGCAGGAGCTCCAACCTCTGCGAGCCACAGATGCGATGGCTAAGGTCTACCTGCATCTGGTGGAGGTTGCCGTGACGAGCCATGCCTGTCTCGGGTCCCCGGCGAGTGGAGAGAGCAACCTCTGACGACGGCGAAGCGCAGGAAAAACTATTCTCTCTTATCCCAACGGCAAAGGCCACATGCAAGTACTGGGATTCCGTGCCAGGTGGACTGCGCAGCTAAAATAGAGTCAGTGAGGTACCCGGGAGGAGGGGGCCCGGAAGGGAATGGAGTAGCAGGGATGCTAATGGCGAGGAGGGGAGTCGTTGTAGCAGTGTTGCATGGCTAGAGGAGGGGAGGAAATGAGGATGGTGTGGTGAGCAGGAAAGGTGCCGTGGGCAAATCCGTTTTGATCTGCCAAGGGTTCTGGACAAGATGGGACAATCGTGGATGATTTGCGAGAGGTGATGGACGAGCCGTACCAGACGAGACAATTGCACCGGTGTAGGTGATTCACCCCATAGATTGATGACTTGGGTTGGAGGCGAATGGCGATAGTAGCGCCGAGAGAGGCGTAATAGAAGACTGACGGGCATGGTACGGTGCTGCCGGACTAAGAGGGGTTGGGCTTCGAGCCTTTACCGCGATGCGCAGAAGAACCACAGTTAAATGGCCATCGAGACTTAACGGGGTATGGCGCGGGACGGAGCTGTTCTCAACGAGCCGTGTCGACGGGGAGATGGACCCTGGAAGACGACTTCAAGGCCCACTGCAACTCTGCAACTCTGCAACTCTGCGTCCAATTCCATCGTCATGGACCAGGGACCGGGCAGCGTTCGAATCCGTTCGAGTCGAGCCGCCGAGCGATGCGCGTTGTATGCATGTCGATGGGGAAACAAGCTTGCCCTGGATGATGTTGAGAGGAGAGAGTACCTAGAGGAGCCCATTGCTTTTTCCTTTTTACTGTCGATTTCAAGTTTCCTGTGTGTCATTTCTTGTTGAAGAAACAACTGCTAATCTGCGCCTGCCCTTGAACGATGTAAACGGATACATAGGTACATATTACTTAAGCAATTTTCAGTTCTGACAATGGCAGGAACGGTTGTGTCTGTGCTGCCTGCCCCCTACACTGGTTGACTGGGTCGTCGTCCCCTGACGTGCATCGTTTTCCCACTGGTTTTCCCACTGACAACCACTCAATCATTGTTGCAACGACATTCCTCGATCATCAACGAAGATGCGATGTGACATTCACATCGCCACGCCTCATGCGGACTTGCCAATCCCCTCATTTCAGTTGGCAGCAAAGCTAGACTGGGCATGGTGTTTACCCGCAAAATGTGCCTGAGCAGCGAGCGAGCGCATGGCTATTGCCGCCTGCTTCGCCTCCTCCATGCGTGCCCTGCCAGCCGCCAACCGGCTCTCGACGTTCTAGAATTGGAGATGCCGCCCTTGCAACCCGTCAATGTATAGCCTTCGTCACCTCCTAAGTCTCGAGACTGTGTGGTACAGCAGGCCCAGGCATCATATTCCCTACCCCGACCGACGGTGGCGCACATCCCGTTCGTTCCGCGGAAAGACTGCATGCTTCCAACGCCTCTAATCGTCGTCGCTTGTCTCTGCCTCTCTGTTCGGCTCCCACCCTGGCTATCTACATCGAACGATATTTCAAGTTGATCGACTTGGGCCCGCTGGCAGAACCGCAGGATCTTCACTGCAGCAACGACATTAACATGTCGGCGACCGCGTCACGCAGATGATGCCGGCCGAAAGCCCGCCCTTGGAGGAAAGAGCCGTCCGAATTCTCATCTCCTCTCTCTACCAAGACCGGCTTGGAAGAGGGACCAAGGTTCAAATCTTGGGGCTTCTACGGAAGCTTTACCGTCTTCGCCGGACGTCTCCAAATTCGCGCCAGGTAGCCGACGACAAGTGCTGCAGGAGGCAGAACCGCACCGCACCCTTTGGCGGCACTCGAAGATGGCCTGCAGGAGTGTGGCCCTGCTGCTAGCTTCCCCTGTGCCGCTAGACACGACGAGGAGTGCGTGGATACACGGCGCCTGCAACTCCATTTTACCGGCCCTATGGCAAGACACCTGCACATGGCCGTTGCAGGGACCGCCCGTTTGCCATCGACTGCTCGACGCTGCCCCTACCGTTGACGTTTACAGCTTTGGGCGCAACGAGTGCTCTCTCCTGCATCATGGTGCCGGATGTAGTCCGTGGCTGTGGCCTAGACATGGACAAATACCTTATTCACCTTTGAAGCAGGGCACCCATTGATCGAGAGACAACGTGGCTACAGCACAAGACACGGATGGCTGGTTTATCATGCTTTGCAGCCCGTCCATTCAGTCGACCAGCAAAACAGGAAGTGGGCGCCGGAGCCGGCTCGAACGCAACCCTCGCATTGGATGACTCGCCTTCGGATCAGCACCGCTCATGAGTCCAGCGAAGCGAGCACCCCTGATTCATTTCCGCTGCAGCATACAGCACGACAAGCTCAGGAGGACCACGGCGGATACTGATGCTCTGAATCATCAAAGTACCGCAGTAGCGCCATGTACGTCCATCACGAAGCAGCTGCGGCTCTCGGCAGCAGGCCTCGGTTGGCACAACTGCTCGAGCATGTCCTCCAGACATTCACAGCTGGCTTCCGCGGCAGAAGCTGAGAAGAGAGTTGAAATCGAAACCGACGATCTCTAAGCGCATACCCGGAGAGCGTGAGCCGACGAAGCAAGGTCCTAGACTCGGCATGATCTGCTGCTCGACCGTGACTTGGAAGCGAGACGGTTTTGGTGTTCGCTGGGCTTGCCACGCAAAGTGACTGCAACTGGACGGAGTCGTCGAGACTGCAGACTTCATCCAATACTTGAATGCCAGCCCATGTCAACGGCTGCTCGCTGGCCTGGGCTTGGGAAAGTTGGAGATGGGCCGGCAGAATTGGAGAAGCCCCCCTGTCTGGTCTCGCGCAATCGGATCGCACAGCAGCTCCTGCAGCCTGGGTCCCCTGCAATGGGAGGTGGAGCCGCTGGTGAGGAGGGACGGCGTCCTCACAGGACGCTGCCAGAGAAGCCATTCCAAAAATGCACGACGTGATACTTGCCTCCGCGATTGGCATGCCGACAGTTATCGGGATGCAACCAGCAAACCAGAAGTGTTTCTTCGTCCTGAATAGACGCCTAGAAGTCCTGGAACTGACGGGTTCCGGATCAGCTGCCACGTCGCGTTACTAACAATGACACACAACACCAACTAGCCGGGCAAATCTCCCAGTGGCTCGAGGCAAAATGCCAAAGAGAAATAGCCACCACAATGGTGGTAGTTTGTCTTCTGTCGATGCATTGTCGTTCTTACACCCAGGCAGTGGAGTAAACCTTGATGATCCCAGGAGCAGACATCCTTGTCCCTGATACATCAGACGAAGCAGTCTGACTGCCGAGTTGACAGCAGTACAGTAAGTCGCACCAATAAGCATGTTCTCTGATGATGCAGGGCAAGAACAAGAGCAAACAGTGCCGACACCGCCTCGCAGTGCACCATCATTCAAGCTTCCCCTACCATACACGATGGCGGTGAAACTCTGGGCATCGTCGATTTTGACGTTACTCGCGCACACAATGTCGCAACAGCTCATGGTGTCATTTCCGTTCATATTCATCAAGAGTCGTTGGCTGATATCGCTCCATGGGGCTCCAATCTCAACCGGGGATTTTACCGAGTCTCTGGGTTCGAGTGAGACATGCCCGCGCCGTTCAAACGGGCACCGGATAGATTGACCGAGGGCTTTATTTGTCTTTATTTGTCTCAGTCATTGTCCTCGGCTCACAAGATTTGCCATATCGGTGCGAATGGTCTTCTCCACCAATGCCTGCGTCGTACGTACTCCTAGGCTACGAATGCTAGACTGCAAGCAACGTCCTCGGCCAAGTAGGAAGTGGCCGGCATCGTGATTGGCGAAACAGGACGGACTCTGCCCGTGGTTCTCCGGTGCCGGGTAAGTAGCATTCATCACGCCGGCCCGCCAATCCCAAAGATTCTGGTTATCAAACAAGTATTTGCTACCGTTCGAATTGCCATTGTAGTAGAGTTGCGACGCCCAAGGACGCCCTCGTATACTTCAACCACCAAGGTTCCCTCCGACGTGGCCATAGCAAGCACGACCAAACGGCCAAGCCTTTCGACACCATCAAGCTTCTAGACACGATCGAGCCTTCTCCTCACGCTTAGCGGGCGTTCTTTTTGGGATCTCACCCGCAGCTGTCTCTCTCAACCAGGTGTCGACGCGGCATCATATCCCACAGGCATGTCCCAGAGGCATGTGAATCTTGCCTCATTACAGCGAGAAGTAACACGTGCATCCAGGCAAGAGAGAGAGGAGGGGCCTAGCCCGCGTCCGACAGTCGCAGTCCGCATTCACTGCTCCTCTGCGTCGTCCCGCGGCCTCACCGCCAATCGATCCGTCCGGCGCCCTGCCATGATAGGCCGGAGACCTTGGAGCACGAACAAGAAGCGGGTAGGGGAGCACGACCGCGCTGCAATGCGGCGCAAGCAAGCATATGAGGAGAAGCAAAAGGGCATACATAGTGTAGTGTAGTGTAGGTTAGGTAGGTAGGTAGGCAGTAAAGAGGTGTGCCGCCGATGCAGCAGCGAGGAGATGCGGACGGCAGGTGCATGCGGCGTGGACGCCATTTGCGCGTTACGTACTGTGTGTATATGTGCATGTGCATCGTTTCCCCCTCTTGGGAGGCATCACAGTCATGCAATCTCGTCTTGTTGGAGGTCGTGCTGCCGTCGCCGCCACCCGGCAAGTGAACGCCGAGCCGCGCCCACCTGTGTGAGGCGCGTAAGTGAACTGCTGCCTCCTCCTTCTGCGTGTCGCCATACCAAGCCTCACGATGGTGACCCCCCTCAAGCCGGCCGGTCCTCGTTCCGGACCAGCTTCTCACGGCACGCTCGGATCATTCTACGGGTTACGCTGCAGGATTTAAGAGAGAGGCAGAAAAAAAGCAAGGCTCATTCTTGGGAATCTATGTGTATCGGAGCACATACAGGACGGATACAGCATTAACACATCATACGAGGTTCGAGAGCGCCCCCCTACCAGAAAAGTTTGAGAAACGGGCCTCGGTAGGTCCTTTCGGGCACGCTTTCCGCAGCCCGCCTCGCGAAACCCGGGCCGCTCTCTAATCAGAACGTGCTCGTCGCCAATCGGCTTGCCGCGTTTCTCGCATCCACCCGGTCCTCGTCGTCTTCTTCTGCCACACCGGCCAGGCTAGCCCGGCCGCCCGCTGCGCCGAGACCCTGGCCTTGCCCTGCACCCTGCCCGTCGTCGCCCTCTCCGTCCTCGGGGACGCCAGCCATGAGACTGCCAGACACGCTGCGGCTCAGGGCCTGGTCGGAGCGTCGCGGGACACCGCTCCATGCGTCGCCCTTGGGGCCCTGGCTGGCCGCCAGGCTAGCCCGCCTGACGGTGGGGTGAGCCTCGCGTCCCAGCCTGCTCAGACCGCCGGACGCATCGATGGACCGGATGTCCGGCCTCACGCTCTCCAGTACGGCGAGGGCGCGACGCTCCGCTTCGATCTCGCGGAGGACGTACTCCCTGATGCTGAGCCGCAGATCACCCGCGGTCCTGGCAAACCACTTCCGGCGCTCCTGCACGAGGTTTTGCGTGACGCGGGTCGTCTTCTGGTACAGGTAGGTTTCGTTCTGGCGCGCGTCATCGAGGGACGTGATGGCCTCATCGACCTTCTCCCGCCTGACGCTGGAGCTCGCCTTGAGACGATCGGCGGCGTTGAGCTTGTTGCGGGTGTTCTCCTGCGCCTGGAGGAACTCGCGAATGAGGATCTGACGGTTGGTGAGCGTTTCTTTGACCACGAAGGCGTCCTGCGAATGGTACTGGAACGGGTCCCCGATCGTCGTGGCTTCTGCGGTGGCTTGTGCGGCGTGGTAGTCGCCAACCGTCTGCACGATCTTGCCCAGCTTCCGGTAGGCGTTGGCCAGTCCCTGATGGGGCTCTTGAATCTGCATCGACCCAAGCTTGACGCCAAAGTCGGACTCGGCCAATCCGAGACCTAGATGCTATCAGACCGGTGAAGCTCATGCGTTATCGGGATGTTGACGTGGACTTACCGCGACGGGACTTTACCAGCTTATCGACCTTGTGGCCGGCATCCATGGTTCCCAGGTAGAAGAGCTTGACGATTGGGCGGGCCTCTTGGAGCTCGGGTGTGTCATCGGGCGGAGGGGCAAACTGCTTCAAGATCTTCCTGCGCACGCCAGTGGCGGGCTGCTTCATCTTGTGCATGGGGCTGTAGCCGAAATCGCTCTCGACGAAGAGGACCATCTCATCGTCCCTCATAAGGACTTCGTTGCTGCACACGTAGTTGAACCATCTCTGCAGCAGGGCCTTGACGCGCGCTTCGTCCTCGTCCGTTCCAGCGCCGGCTGATGTTACTGCGGGAGGTACCGTGGGCACCAGGCATTCGGGGTTCGCCGAGATCAGATGTTCCGCGAGCTTGACGAATTCCGAGTGGAATCGACGGACGTCGCGGTATTGGGTGGTGCGGAACCTCGGGAGGTTTGTCTACGGCGCATTAGACACAACAATTCCATTACATATCCATGCGGAGCAGTCTCTTTCTCTTACATGGACGTCAAATCGCAGGATGGGGTCCTTCTTGCCAGTCCGCTCGAGGCCGGTGATCTTGGCCTGGAGCCTGAACTGCGGCTGCTGGGGCTTGCGGTTCTGCTCCTGCTGGCGAGCCTGACCACCCGCGCCCGTCTGTCCTCCTTGCTCCTGCGACTTCTGGGGTGTATCGGGTCCCTGCTGGCTCTCGGCGCTCGTCCGGGCTTCTGAGGCGACGATCGTCTCCGAATCCTGTGTGTTCACGTCGGTCGCGGACTCGGCGGTGCTAGCAGTATCCGGTCGTCTGTACGAATCGCCGCCGAATCCCTCGTGCTCCTGTGACAGTCCATTGCCGGGGCTGGGGGTGTACCGGAAGGGGGAGCCGGGCGGGTCACCGCCGAGATCGCCGCCGAGAGAGCCAAAGGAGGTCTGGTTGGGCCTCGGAGAGGACCCGGGAGAGTTGCCCCAGGGCGACGCGCCGCCCGGGTTGTCGTCGTTGATGGATGCGCTGTAGTCCATATTTAGCGGCGGGGGTTAATCGTCGCTGTGATCGTCGTCGCTTTCGTAGATGCGTGATACGTAAGTTGGATTCTTTCGGTTGCGTGGACGGATCACGGCTGGCCGATAGAGCCGATGCGGGGAAGAGGGATGTAAACGTCAGTTGGGGATTCGAGACGTCAGGCCATCCAATTGATCGTCAACTGCGCTGTTTCGAGACGACTTGGCTGTTCGGGCGATTTCTCTGCAACCTCTCGAAGGGAGTGAGTGGATGTCCAGGCGGGATGCGACGGGAAAGCGTGATGTCTCCACGCAGCTGCCTTGAATTGGCTCTTACGAAGCGCGAACCTCAGGTACGCCGCAGCAGGTCAGCAAGCGGTTGCCCAGTGCTGTGAGGCAATGGGGCATGGAGACGCTAAAGCCGAAGCGGAGGAAAGGTGGGGCGCCTCTGGTCACTCAGGTCACTCAGGAGCTCGGGCCCCATCAATCCGACGAGAGAAACAGCACCGGAAACAAGACCTGCAGTGACGACACGCGCGGCGGCAGGCATCGCCTCTAACTTGTTCTGACAGCTGCAGCTTCGACCAATGAGCACGTCGTACGTCCACGATCCGATCAACGAACTTTCTCAGCCTTGCGACAGGACAGCACGCGACCTCGAAGGAGGACTTTTCGAATATCGAAGAGCAGGAAGGACATGGCGCACATGACGAACGCGCTGGCCACGGCCGAGCAGCTCTACAAGCGCAACAACTTCAGCTCCCTTCCGGCCGACCTCCAGGATGTCATTCTCTACGCGACGCAATGCCTAACCCAAGCGGCCGGCGTGCTCCTGGACCTCCCGCAGTCGTCGACGGCACACGCCAACGTCCTCTTGGCAAGGTACTGGCTCGTCGAGTCGCCAATGGCACAAGAATTCAGCGTGCGTCCCCTTCAGACCTCGAACCCAGCGTCCACCGTACTGACAGCAGCATCCAGGATGTCTCCGCCGCCGCATTGTACCTCGTTGCAAAGATGGGCCCCTTTCCGCGCTCGACCCGCGACGTATCGAACGTGTACACCTACCTCCTCTCGTCGGCCTCGCCCCTTTTCCGCGGCGCTCCTCCAGACTCGGAGCGCCGCCCGGACCCGACGACATACTACCAGACGGACGGCGAGTACGCTGCCTTCCAGACGCGCATACTGGCCGCCGAGGCCCGGATCTTGTGGGCACTGGGCTTCGACACGGCGGTGGTCCTCCCGCACGCCCTTGCGGTGACGTACCTCCAGGCGCTGGACTTCCTGGGCAAGCCCAAGGCCGAGGTCGCGGGGCGGGTCGTTGCGCATCTGAATACCGCGCTCTTGAGCCCGCAGATGCTCTATCTTACGCATCAGCCAAACGCGCTGGCGACTGCGGCGATATACATTGCCGCTCGGGAGGCGGGAGCTAAGATGCCCGAGGTGGCGTGGTGGGAGGTGTTCGATGTCGAGAGGGAAGAGCTCGGGTTCCTGGTCGTGGGGATGCGGAGCCTTGAGGGGTGGGCCAAGGGTGTAAAAGAAGGTGGCCTGTTGAGCGGCAGAATGGTCACGAGGAGCGTCATCGAGAGGGAGGTCAGACGCAGAGCGGGGGAGGGCGATGAGGAGGATGAGTTGATGAGGTTGATGGACCAGAAGACGGCATAAGAGGCTGTCCGCCGCGAGAGGGCTGTTGGCACGAACCCAAGGGCCTACGAACAATTGATACCCATTGAAGCAAACTAACCACTGTTTCTGTTGGTTCAAGAGTGCGACTCAGGGGGCGATAAATCAGTCCGTCCAGCCCAGCCTGTGGCAGCGTAGACCCGGGAGTGACCGGGGAGACTCGGGGCGTTGGTGTCTGGCAGATTCAGGAATGGGCCAGAGACTCAGTACAGACATACGATGCGGGATATTATGCGACAACTTGGCCAGGCCCTCCGGACCATGTATCAGGAAGATGTCCTGGACTGTCAGTCATCGGTTCGCAGCTCTCACAAAACCAAGCCTGACGGCAGTATAGGGTGCATCATGGCTAAACCGCCCTCCGAGATCCGCCAAAGAGCAAGAATAGGGGCAACCAAGATGGCTCCCCAGAAGCTGCTCCCATCGCTAAGTTAACGACACTTTGCATTTCTTCGGCTTATGGTCAAGACCCAGCGGAACGAGGGGAATTCAACCTATCTTTGTGATTATCGCTCGCCATACCCAAAACACAATACCATCCCAGCTGATATTTATATAAGAAGAACAGGTTTTGATGAGGATTATTGTCAGAGTCAGTGATAGTACAACACAAGGTCCTGATTGTTGTTGAAGTTTCCATGCCGTTTTTCCGTCCAAACATTTTCTTGACTAAACACCCTGGCCCTTTCCTTCAACTCCTGTATTCATCACCCAGAGAGAAAATAAGATTATTTCCCAAGAGGCAGGAGCGACCCTTGCCAAATCGTCACTGCTCCTTCCTTCCATGTGCATTGTTTACACCCAACTGGGCTCCCCTAGCCCTACCTTTCTAGAACAAACCACCCACACAAGACTCAAATCTTTTCTTTTACAACTGATCGTCTTGCTAGACTGTGAGCCTTTTTACCCTTCTTAGGCTGTCAATAGTTAAGAACTCTACGCGCATCTGAGAGACACAAGAGTGAGTTGACCTATTCCTTTAGCCTTTGCCCCTTTCTTCTGAGCGGGCTTTGTTCGCCTATCTCTTGGAGCGTTACTGACAAAATATCTATTTTCTGAACATTAGAAGCAGAACCACGATAATGTGTGAGACTACTCACGTCAAGATTTTCCAAATCTTGGCTCTATCCGTCCTGGTGGGCGCTTGTGTTGCCATTCAGGACGTCCAGGTTCTCCATGCCCTGCAGGCCCTACATGGCCAAATCGGCAAGTCAAGTCAAACCCACTCTTCTCCGAGCCTGCTCGATGGAGCTCTTCGTCAACGACTGGTTTCTTTTCCTTTTCTGCCTGGCATACTTCCACTCCCTTTCCCTCTCCTTTCTCTCCATTAGGCAAACACCACAATCCCATTCATCTCTTCCTTCCCCTCAACATGACCCAAGAAAATTGCAAAACTCCCCTCATCTTGCGCCACTGAAGGAAAGCAAAACCATCAGAAAGCTGACCATAGTCTTGTCATTCAGCCGCCCTCGAAACCCAGCTTATCCATGGCAACGTAACCAAGAACGTTACTTCTGCCTACCACCACCACGTCTGCAAGATCGAGGTAGCCATGGCTGGTCCCGGCGACGTTTTCATGGTCTTCCTGGCATTCTTCATGAGCTTCGGCGTCTACTACTCTCTTCGCTGCTTCCAGATCGAGCTCAAGGAGCTCAAGGCCGAGAAGGCCGAGATTCTCATGGAGCTCATGGCCAGTAAGGACAAGGAGGTGGAGGCCCGCCTCGAGATCCTCAACGAGCGTATGGTCGCCAAGAACAAGGAGGCCAAGGCTCGCGAAAATTTCCTCAACGAGCTGATGGAAGTCAAGGACAAGGAGGCAAAGACCCATTTCGAGCTTCTGGACGAGCTCAGGGACTTCGAGGATAAGGAGGCCAAGGCCCGCCTTGAGATCCAGGACTTGAAGAACCAGATCAGTAAATCTTCTCTCTCTCTTGCTTTTCTTTTTGCCTCCCTTCATCCTTGCCTCCCCTCATCGTCAACGGTTTCGCTAACGATATCTACGCAGAGGAGATCAAGGTCGAAAACGAGAATGTCAAGGAGAAACTCAGCATCGCTGAGGTCCAGGTCACCGATGGCAAGAAGGCCTTGGAGCGCTCGGAGGAGCACGTCAAGGAGTACCAGGCCGCCGCCGCCTTGGCTGAGGAGCGCATCAGCGAATGCCAGGTCGCCGCAGCCAAGGCAGAGGTGAGAGCCAACGACTACCAAGCCGCCGCGACCATGGCCACTATCAAGGCAGACGAACGTATTAGTGAGTATCAGGTTGCCGCTGCCAAGGCGGAGGCCCGCGCTGACAAGTCTGCCGCCGACGCTGAGGACCGGGTCTCCGACCAGACCAAGCTGGCCTTCGACCTGTCCGAAGTTGTGAAGGTCCAGGTGGAGCAGACTCTGGCCGACTCCGCCGCAGTCAAGAAGCTCGTCGAGCAGATGACCGAGCGCCTCCCTCGCATCGAGACCGAGGCCTTCCGCCGTGGCCGGGAGGCGGGTCTCGCCGAGGCCCGCCAGCCCGCCAGCAAGTAGGCTCCGGCTCAGTTTGCACGCCATCAGTCTTGCTTGTGTCGATAGAGTAGGAGAGAGAGGAAATAACGACCTCTATGACAGTGGGCCAAAGGCCAAATAACGAGCCGATAAATCACAGAAGCATCGGCACAGTCATGCATACCTAGAAATTGGAAAATAGATTCCCATACCTTATGCGCCGCTTCGTGGTGACCTAGTGTAACCTAGTGATTCCGCCCATGCCAGGCTGATGAATGATTCGCTGATCCCACCCAACTGAAAAATACCCGGAAGTCATCCAACTCCATCCCTTTTGTCCCCGTTTCTACAGCCGGCCGGCCATGACTTCCTTCTTGAATATACGCACGTCCCAGACGTCATAAAAATGCACCCCTTCCATGGTCTCAAGCTTGGTGTTGGCCACAATGTCCGTATCCTCGTCGTCGCTTTCACTGTCCGAGTCCCAATCCCCCGGCAGCGGGAGCGGCGGGAACTGCTCGGTGCTGGAACCGCCAAAACCCCCTCCTGCGGCCGCGCCGACCTTCGCCTTACCCTTTTTGTTCTTCTTCTCCTCCTTCTTCGCAGCCGGCGTCTGCGGCGGCGGGCGGATAATACGCTCAACCCGATCGTCGTCGATGGAAATCCACTCCAATTTCAGTTCTGGATAATGGCAGAGATTATCGACGATGAATCTCCGGGTTTCTCGCATGACCCAGACGCAGGTGTCGTCGTTCCTAAACTGGGTAACATTTAGGGCGCGGAGACTGACCAGTCCCGAGATGTGCTGCATGAATGTGTGCTACGCGATGTTAGCTAAGAGTTGCGCGGGTCGCTTCAGTGCCTGACTTACGATAGCGCGGATTCCGACGGCGGCCGCCAGCTCTTCTAGTTTTCTTCCGCGGTTACAGATCAGCAGCATGGCCTTCTCGTCGACGTCCCAAGCAGGCCCGGCGTCGTTCTTGATCATCAGCTTAGTCAGGGTCGGCATGTGCTTTTTGAGCACAAGGCGTCGGATCTGGTCCATGACGACCGTCGTCTTGGGCGCGAAGCTCTCCGGCTTATACTTAAATGACCTTTCCAGTATGAACAGCTCGGTGAGCTCCTCGAGCTGCGCCGCAAATGTGAGAAACGTGATCGAAACGTTGTCGGTAAAGATCTTTCGTAGAGGAAGAGGCTGGGCCTTGTTCTCCTTGGACAGCATGGTCCAAATCGGCGCCTGGTTGCCCACATTCAGCAGGGTCAGCCTCTTTAGCAGACGGACGTCGATGGCGGCTTTGAGAGCGGAGGCCTTGACGGGGATCAAGTGGGCACTAAAAGACCGCAGACCCAGACCTCGAGTAGATCGAATATACTCGCTGATGCGTTCGTCTTCGCAATGAGCTGTCGTGGCTATTCCGTGGACCTGCTTCTCTACGGCACGGATCCCTGCTTCGGTCTCATTGAGCTCGGTTCGGATGTTCTCAATGTCTCTGTAGAAGCCATGGAGCTGGTTCTCTACAGAGCGAACGTACTCCATGTCAACGCTCTGTGCGTCACTCCTATTGACTTCGAGCTCTTCTTGCAAACGGGTAGTCTCCGAGAGCAGGTGCCGGAGGCGATCTGCAAGGGTATCGAACGTCGCTTTCTGCGACGCCAAGTTCGACAGTGCGCGAGTCTTGGAGGGCGATTCCGCAACCTCTGCCTTGGCCTCTGGCTGCTTAGGCGCCGTCTCGGAAATCGAAGAATCGTCCTGAGTGCTGTGTTCGGTTTTGGTGTCTACGGGCTCGTCCGTGTCTTCGACGACGATCGGCTCTTCAATGTCAATGTCCTCAGGGTTGACATCTGCCCCCAGTTTTGTTTTCGACTTGTTGCCTTTCTCCACTGCAGCATTGGAAGTACTCGAACTCTCCGCAGGCGGACTGGGGTCTGTTGTCTCCGTTGTTGGGGGCGCCGGAGGAGCAGCGGCCGAAGTGCCCTCTCCGGCAGAGGTTCCTGTCTTGGTCGCTTCCGTCGCAGCGGCCTTCGCTTCCTCCGCTTCCAAGTATTTCCTACTTGCCCTCTCAATCATCTCCAGTATTTCTTGTTTCGATCCGTCGTCTGCGTCGTGGATACTCGTCGCCATGAGCTTCGCGGACACTTCCCGTAGTTGGTTCATGAAGGTCTCGGCGGACGAACCAGCTTCTGGCGCGGGAACCTTCTCCTTCCCCTTTAAGCTCTTACGTTGCTGGGGCTTCTTGGCCAGAAACGCCTCCACGTCAAAAATTCTGCCTAGAACCGACTCCTGGCTCTTACGCTCCTCCTGGGCTCGGAATGCCTTCGCCGGCCCGCTCGCGTCGTCCCATCCTGGTGCCGTGGACATGGGGACTACTTGGAACTCGTCGTCCTGGTCCGAGTCGTCGGGGTCTGCATCGGGTGGGGGCTTCCGGGCCTGGGCGGCGAGGTACGAGGAGAAGGACAGCTTCAGCTTAGTCAACGTGGAAGCCGAGCTGCGCACGCAGGACTTGATCTCGTCCACAAGGTCGAGATTATCTATATCGAGGACCGCGAGGGTGTTCAGCTTTCGGAATCCTGCCAGGGTCGCAGGTTCGTTGGCGGTAGAAGTCTTGCGCTTGTTTCTAACGGCAGGTTTCAAGGCAGGCGGCAAGGGAGGCGGTGGACCAAGGTTGGGGTTGTACGGGGGCGGGACGTTCAGCAGAGCAGGCATGGTCGGAAAGGGAGGAGGCGGAGGGGGGGACAAGACCGGTGGCGGTTCCCAATGCGCCTGAGTCGAGGTCGACGGCAGGCTCGCCGTGTAGGGCAGCGGAGGGGGTATTTCGAACAGCGAGGGCCCGGCCTGCATTCTGATGTGGAGGTTCTTGAGAGGCGCGATACGGTGTAATGTCCTGTAGACAGGGCGGCTGAGCTCGACGCGGATGTTCCACCTGAGAGGTCACACAGGAGTCAGAGTCGGAAGAGGGGAGGTGCATGCAACGAGCGGGTTGGACAAACCTGAAGGTCTCGAGCGACTTGGCCTTCCTGAGAGTCATCAGCAGCAAGGTGTTCATGAACTTGCCGCAGCTGGCGCTGTACAGGTATGGTTTGTAGGCGGCCTCGCCCCTGTCGCCGGAGCTCAAGGTATCTAGAGAGATATCTCTCAGGTGCTGAGCGTAGTCGTAGTCGCTGGATACGAAGGTCTCGAGGCCGCCAGCCAGGCTGTCGATGGGAGAATCGAACGAGGGGTCATCTTCGTCGGGAAAGACTATGTGGAAGTTTCGATAGAGCTGGGCGGCAGCAAGTTCGCGGAAGTGTTTGGAGACGAGGGCGAGGCAGATAAGATCGCTCTGGCAGCACTGCTCCGTGGTGTCAGTCAGGGCCGGTCGCATAGCACGGGGAGGGGGCGGGAAGTGGCGTCGCACATGGCTTAAGATGCCCTTTTGGGTCTCGAGCGGGAGATCCACGAAGCTGAGGGGTTTGCGCCGGGGCGGACTGGCGGCCTTGTCGCAAGACTCGGCGGAGGCCATGATGGCGGGCGGATCGGAGAAGCAGGTCGACCGTCGGGCGGTTTGCAGAGGATGGTAGGCTGCGTGGAGAGATGAGAGGGTGCGGTGCGCGGGTGATGTCAGGGAAGGGCGGGCTGTTGCGCCGGTGTCCAAGTCGATGGTGGTCTAATTAAAGTTGGGAAGGGTTCCGTGGACAAGGCACGGTACTAAGCATAGAGATGTCGAGACTTGGGCGAAGCAAAGGGAGAAATGTCTGGCGATACGAGGCGAGGGGAGAATCCCGTCGAGTCCGACAAATCAACCAAGGGTGCTTGCTTCGCTGTTGCTGCTTCGGTGCCTCGCTGCCTCGTGCCCGCCTCGTTGTTGGAGTGGAGGGTTGGCGATTGATTGGAGAAGGCGAGACCAGGACCAAGAATGACAGACAGCAATAGCAAAGGTAGCAACGCTGATGAATGGCAGTCGCGACGCATTAGGAACACTAAACCGCCGGGGGTTGTACGGGACGGTGCAGTTGCAGGTGGAGGAGCTGGAGAGGGGGAGCATAGGGGGCGAAGGGCGGGGGGCATTCGGAGGGTGAGTACATTGCTATACTATACCTACCTATGCTGCACCAGTAGTGTACCTATGTACCTTATAGTGTAGCAACGCATCCAGTGGCGCTCCCGCCTCGGCCCACTGTCAGCGCAGCGTATCTCCGGGGCCCCTAGTCGAGGGTGCACATCGTTGCTTCCCTCCATCTCCTCGCCCGTGCTCCGGGCGGGCTACAGGCGGACGGCCGCTGGAGGGCGGGCTCCGTGGACGGTGTTGCTGCCGGGAAAAGGAGTTTAGCGTTCACGGGCCCCATCAACGCTCGCAGCACGCAACTGCACTCTAATCCGGCTCCACCTGCCGTCGTGCTTCCGCCGTGCGGTTGCTGCAATTTCAGTATCCAGTGTCCCGTTTCCGTCCCCGCTAACGGTCTAAGTCCCCAGGTAGAGTTGGTACACTGTAGGAAGAGCTCGTAGGAGTACTATCAAGTAAGGGTCTTGTAACGGAGACTTTGACACGACTTCTTTTCTCCTTTGGCGTCACTGTTATGGATTGCAATGGGCTAAAGAGTAGTATATAGGTAAGTGTTTTCCATCCCCCGTGAAGTATAAGGCCTGATGCCTTACCACATCAAGAGCCTTCTCACTTGCACATGCCATACACACTTTCGCAACATCAACACGTTGACAACAACCAAGACACCAGACTCGGTTCAATCCGACGGACCAATGCCAACCAACGTCTTTCCGAGTCAAGAATGGTTAGGTCCCTCTTGGCCCAGCCTTTGGTGGTCATGACGTGCACCCAGAGGCGTGGCCGAGACGCGGGGGTACTTCTCTCCAGCGGCCGCATCGGCTATTGGTTGCCAACGGCGGGATCTCCTTCAATGCCCAGGCCACGGTATTTTAGTGTAAGTGGTGATCAAAGATGACACGGGAATTTGGCTTGGCTTGCCGTGTAGCCACTGTCAAATTTCAAAGGTGGGAATGTCTCGTAAAGCGGCGCGATGACGACGCCTCGGTGGAGAATTACAGTGGGCAGCACTTCAAGTCATTATCGGTAGTGCCAGGTACCGTTGAGTGTCTCGTGGGAGACGACCCGAACCCCTCAACATCAATTCACGACCAAAGTCTCTGCGCAATCAACCGCCCGTCAAAACGAAGCAAAAAAAGAGAAAAAAACATACCCAAAATACCGAACCGAGGTGCTCCCTGTCAGGCATGGTTTGCAGCAAGCCCGCAAGAAAACCGCTGCGCATGGCGGGCGCACTGCCAGGCGGCGATCGGCCCTAGCGCGTCGTCCTCCTTCAGCCTCCAGGGGGAGGAATCCCCACAAGTACCCACTAGCAAGGCGGGGCTGTGCCGACTGATCCAGACCCGCGACGGGACAGTGGGCCAACACAAAGAACAGGGGGTCTTGGGCGGGATCCTGAGACCCCACCAAACACTCACCTCACCAGGTACTTAGACCACTTTGTAGCGCCAAGCTTCGAATCAGACGGTGGCTCGCTCCAGCTGTTCCTCTCGTCTTTTTTTTTCTCTCTCTCTCTCTCTCTCTCTCTCTTAATGTACGGGAGTACTAATAGAGAGAGAGCACCTCGACCCGACGAGGCAGTTGCTTCCCGTCCCATCATCCCCCCATCGAACCCCTTGCTTGCTAGGTTTGGTTTACATGGTAGGTTCCAGAGTTTGTCCCTACCTTATCTGCGCCTACCTCGCTTGGGCTGTTGCTTTCTATTCTTTCTGGGACTCCATTAGGCTGTGCGATCCCCTCGTGTCGCAGAAACCCCTAGCAAGGTACCAAAAAGTACCAACTCGAGCTTCTCTCCGTCCCGAGCCTGCTACGCCCCGAATTGAACCAACCACAACAGCCCTCACGCCCGGCTGCCTGCCTGCCTGCGCGCTGCAACGGCAATCAATTCCCCTCCCAAGAGGCTGACGGCATCGCCACAGTCCAACCAACCTCTCTTCTCCTCTCCTCTCCTTCTCCCTCTTTGTGACACCTCCACCACCAAACTTGTTGGTGGCCGTGCCATCGATCGATCCTTCGCTCGACCCGCGGTCTCTTCCTCTTCTCCCCGGTCCACCCAAAAGCCACAAACACAACACCCGATGCTATTACAATCTTGTCTTCCTGTCACATCGTCTTAATCCATTCAATACAACTATCGCTTTTAACTTTGTCGACCCCCCTTTCCCCTTCTTCAGTGTGCACAGTATTCCTCCTTCAACTCACTCCGGATACCGCAAACCCAGCCAGTCTCTACAGCTAACCGCCTGCTTCGTTCACTGCCATTCGACCGCGCCGCACACTAGAGTCCCAGCCTATGCTCATCTAAAGTGCTGTGACTCAGTCGCCAAACTCCTCCCTGCTGCCTATTGCTCAATTGGGTCAACGCGCTGCACCGTCCCAGATCTGGATGGCGGTGCGAACAGAAACAGGAACAGGGACAGCCGTCTCTAGCGCACCGTTAATCGTATAACATCCCACCACCACCAGTCCACGCTCGCTCCGAATCGTCTTTCGCGAACCTCCACCAGCTCTCGTCTCTTCAATTGGCCTGCCTCCACGATCATTGACCAATAGCCCATAATGGCCGACGTCGAGGAGCCCAAGTTCAACACTCTCGCCGACAGAATCGCTGCCCTGAACCAGCAGAAGAACTTCCAGGCCCCGGAGACCAAGCCCAAGAGAGCGCCACCGCCTCCTCCCCCGAACCGTCCTGCTGCTCGAAGCCAGACGCTCCCCGTCGTTCACACGAACGGGCTTCCCACTCCGCAAAAGAGTCCTACGATCCCTCCCCGACCGAACAGAGCAGCAAACCCACCACCGTTGCCGCGACGGACGACCGACTCGCCCCAGCTCGAGCCTTCCGCCTCGCCCGCCCAGAGAGACCGGATTGCCCCTCCGCCCCTGCCTACACGCTCCTCGACTCAGCAAATCTCCCCAGCTCTGCCACCTCGGAGGCCATCGACCCAGCAGTTGGAAGTCCGTCGCAACTCGAATGCATCCGAGATCTCTAACCTGTCGTCCCTGTCTCTAAACCAGACGGCATCGTCGGCGACCAGTATCACATCTGACGGAACAACACGCAAGCTACCCCCCGTCTTCGACCAGTCCACCCTACCTCCTCTGCCCCCAACGAGGCGAGAGCGCGAGGCACAAGCCGCCAAAGAGACGCCGCCTAGGCCCCTTATATCTGTCAAGTCTTCTCCAGTCGTTCGACAGATCGAGCCACCCCAGCGGCCGGTTTTACCCCCGCGGTTGACATCCAAGTCGACCAACCAGCAAGTTCACAAGCCCATACCGGAACAGGAAGAAGCGCCCGCAAAGCCCCGACGGCTGCCTCCCGCCCCAGCGGCGTATGTCAAATCGCAACCGCGGACAAACGGTCACACGGCTCGGGAACAGCAAGCAAACACCCCTCCTCTGCCGCCCGCCCAGCGCCCGAGGGCTACCGACGACGCCCCTCCTCCCGTGCCCGTGAGCTCTCGGCCAAGTGTCGCACAGATCGAGGCTGCCTCGGCCAAGGCCGTTGAACGCGGAAATGACTGCCTCATCTGCCGCGACTTCTCCGGCCCGGATGGCGTCGCCGCGCAGTACCCCAGACAGTCGCTTCCGCGGAACGACCCCGTCGGCTACCTGGCCCAGATGATCTGCGGGCCGTTCTCATCTCATACGGACAAAGCGCGAGCCATCTTCACTTGGTTCCACCACAATATCGCGTACGATTGTGCCGCCTTCTTCGGCAACAACATCAAGGGCCGCTCGGGGGCCGAGACCATCCTCCTGGGCAGGGCCGTGTGCTCGGGCTATGCGGACACGTACAAAGATATCGCACAGCGCGCAGGTCTCGAGTGCATCGTCGTCGTCGGTCACGGCAAGGGTTACGGATACACGGCGCTCAAGAAGGGCGAGCGTCCGCCGCCCAAAAACGCCGACGGTCACGCCTGGAACGCCGTGCGCATCGACGGGGGAGAGTGGAAGCTCCTCGATGCCTGCTGGGGCGCTGGCAACGTCTCCGACGTGACTAAGGAGTACACCCCCGACTTTAAGCCCCATGAGTTCACAAGGAGGAACGATATTTTTGGCCTCTCTCACTACCCTGCCGATGACAGGCACTTCTTTCGGCCTGACGGCAGGATACCGAGCTGGGAGGAATACTACATCGGTCCCGTGCACGGAGACAAGCCCACCGTGTATACCAATGCCTATGAGGAGGGAGTTTGGGACTACACAATTACGCCAAAGGAGCTCCAGATTCCTGTGTACAGCGGCCAGGTCGTGCGCTTCCAGTTCTCCAAGAAGTGCGAGCACTGGACGTCGGAGAAGCACGGCAAGGGCAAGCCGCCTCTTCTGTTCCTGAACATCAACGGCCGCGACGGGCGCAAGTCGGACATGGTGCCCATCCAGACCGATGGCTTCTGGCACTGGGCGGATGTTAACGCCATAGACCTGGGCGCCCCGGGCGAGAGCATCAGCATCGTCATGATTGAGACCATAGATGGGCGCGACGCGAGGGGCGCCACCGCGAAGGAGTACTTTGCGAAGAAGGGCAAGGTCGGCATGAGCTGGAACGGTTTCATAAAATGGGAACTCATCTGAGGAAGCAGAAAAGGGCTAAACAACACTGACGAATGCGACGGCCGGCCCCCCTAATGATAATACCCCTCTCGATAAAGTCACGCTCAGCGTCCCTTTCCCTTTTTCTTTCGGTGGCGTTTTACTTCGGAATAGACGGTCAGGACGTGGCTGAATGAACATCAGCTTCGAGTCAGAAAATGTGATCAAGTTGAACTATGCTAATGAACCATGTCTAAGGGTATATATGCTGTACTGCCCGCCTTGGACACCCCGATCTAGAAGCAAATCGCTTGGGTTACTGTACAGATGCTAAAGCTCCAGACTCTGCCACTTGCGCAGCCGCCCTCCGTACTTATATATCAACGCCGGCACGGGAATAAGCGCGACGGCGATGAAGCCCAGCAGGCTGTTGCCCCATCCCAACCCGAGGGCGTCGTACATGGGCGGGCCAGCCATGGGCAGGAACGCAGCCACGACACTGCGAAAGACCGTGAAGGCGGCGAGGCCGCTCGCGGCGAAACTGGGGTACGCGTCGATGATATAGGCCTGGATGGGCTGCCAGATGCCCAGGATGGCGATGCCGAAGGGGAGCAGGCCGATAACGGGCGCAGCCCAGTGCGTCTTGAACTCGGCCGTCCAGCCGTACCAGAAGAAGGTGACGGGTAGGAGCATGGCGAACCAGATGCAGTCCGGCAGGCGCATCTCGGGCTCGAAGACGCCGTCGTTGGCGCGGGTCATGCGCACGACGGTCCGGTCGGACAGGAAGCTGAAGCAGGCCATGCCGACGATGTAGCCGATGCCCAGCGGGATGTACACGAGGCCCGTGTTTCCGACGGAAAAGCCGTAGGTGGTGGAGAAGACGAGCGGTATCGTGCTGAAGAGGAGGTACAGCACGCCGTAGGCGAAGGCGCAGTACAGGCTGACGCTGAAGATGATGGGCGACAGGAAGAGCATCTTGACGGGGCGGATGAGGCCCCGGAGGAGGACCTGGGCGTTGGAGCGCGGCGCGGTCGCCGAAGTGTCGAGATAGACGCTGCGCAGCTCCGGGCGGTTGAGCTCCTTGCGCAGGCGGACGACCTTGCGGTCGATGAGCACGCGCGGGTTCGTCTCCTGGTTGAAGATGGCGATGACGATGGCCATGGGCGTCGCCGCGATGAAGGCGATCCACGAGGACCACCGCCAGCCGATGTCCTGCGCGATGAAGGCGCCGAACAGCGGTGCGAGGGTTGGGCCGACGAGCGGGCCGACCATCCAGATTGTCAACGCCTTACCACGCTCCTGGACGGGTATCATGTCGGCGATGACGCCGCCACCAATGGCAAGGCAGCCAGAGCCGCCCACGCCGGCAAAGAAGCGGAAGACGATGAGGGTGTCGAGCGAGGGCGCGAGGGCGCAGCCGATGAGCCAGGCGCAGAAGAAGAAGTTGGCGGCGGTCAGCACGGGGCGGCGGCCGTATATCTCGGAGAGGGGGGCCAGAAACAACGGGCCGACGGCGTAGCCCAGCAGGTAGATGCTCACGGGCAGGGTGCCGAGGGTCAGGTCGGGGTTGCCGAAGTCCTCGTTGAAGTACTCGATGGCCGGGGCGAGGATGGACGAGGCGAAGGGGGTCATGAAGGTGATGCCCGCGAGGAACCAGATGATGATCCACTTGCGCCGGCGGTCGAAGTTCATGGGCATAGCCGGGTCGTCTTGCGAGTCCCAGCCGACGACGCCATTGTCGAGATCGGAGACAGGGTGGAGGGTCGGCGGGATCGGTTCGCGGGGCCGGCGACGGGACGAGGCGAGACTTGCGATGCGTGAGAGGCGACTCCGGGCGCTTGCGTGGGATCGTGAGGTTCGTGTGCGCTCGATGATATCCTGGAGGGGTCAGCGCATGTTCGAAGACAAAGTGAAAGCCAGACGCTTCTCTCTGCCAAGCCGAAACCGCGATAGAAACTCAAGAATGAGCAACACGGAACGCGGAAGCACCTGCTCGCCAACCGCGTTTTCGTCGCGACAAGTCTTGGCAAAGCCTTCGCCCGGCTCTAGAGAGGGAAAATGCTCCTTCTATGCTATAACTCACCTCCTCGTAGGGCTCGCTGTCTGGCGCCTCGACGTCGTCGAGACTCTTTCGCTCCTCCATGTGCGTCTTTGCTTCGTCCGCCTTTTCGAGGTCGTCGGAGGACGCAAAATTGTTATTATTATGCTCTGCCTCCTTTTCTGTCAGCGTTCCCTGCTCGGAGGAGGAGCCCGCTCGGAGGCCGTGGGCGCCGGGAGTCGTCTCCACGCTCTTCTCGGGACCCATGGCGGTGTGGGAGAGCAGAACGACTTTGTTGGTTGGAGTGGCAATGATGACAAGTGGGCTTTTCTCTCTTTCTTATTTTTTTTCCTGTCGATTGCCACTTGGGTGCTCTTGAATACCACAAAGGCTTTGGGAGAAGTAGGTAACAAAGGACCTAGGACTAGACGCGGGTGCGGCCTCGGCAGATGAGAGTAACAGAGGCAGGAGCAGCAACCGACGGCATTTTATCAATTACCACAGCACTAGGAATTAGGAGAAGGAAAAAAATGAGAGAGGGAAAGAGAAAAAACTGCTTTACTAATTCATCACCCCCTCATGATCCTCCAATGCCGCAACTACCCTTGGTAAGACGACGATCACGTACATACACTAGGAGGAGGGATGTGATGGGGGTGGGCATCTAAAGGTGTAACATGATTTGACGAGGCCTCACCCGGAAGGTGGTCCTCCCCCCCCCCCCCTCTATACCCCATTCCATCACGACCGGGTCCCCTGCTACACCATGCAGGAGGAGGCTAGCTTGCCTGCTTACATCCCTCGCCGTGTCTTGGCTTAACTCCATCTTTTATCTCCGCACTTTTTCTTCTGCTTGCGTATCGGGGAATGGGCAAAGGAATTCCATACCTAGAGAGAGGTTGGGGTTTGGTTCGGGCGGGCCGCGGATCTTCCTCGGATCTGGACTTGATCCCCAAATTCCTAGGATGGTTATAAATCGCGGGGTTTTTAAGGCCTAGCGGAATGCAGCCCGCTGACAGACGGAACGGCAAACACGGCAAATTAGTTCCCTATGGCATTTCTGGTGGCGCAGACTTGTTAAACCCGGGCTTTTCCCACGGTAGTTCTTGATGATGCCATGAGGAGAGGAGAAACCATGGTGTTGCGTTTGAGTTGCATCTGAGCTTCTGGAGAGGGTAGTTATTAGACGCATGGATACAGCAAGCTGATAGATGGTCTCATGAGAAGCTTGTTTTGACAAAGCAACTTCCTCAATGGGACAATGAACTCAAGTCATTCAAACACTCTTAATATAAGCTCTCAACCAAGGAACTGCAACTTGAAGCACAGGCCATGAACTGGAGTGCATGCTTGTGTGTGAAAAAAAGACAGAGGGAAAACTCTACATTTGATGACTTCTTGTGCTTGTATGTAAATTCTGCTCTGAAAATGAAAACTGCTTCCTCTTAAACTTCAGCCTCTTCGGTCAAACCATAGCCCTTCCAGCAAAACCTCGTGGAAGAGACCAGTAGCTATGAAAATGAAGAAGCACTGGAGTGCATGCAACACCTCCAGGATACCTAGGTACTTAAGAAGGTACCGGAGGTCAATGTGCCCCACACGTCTCAGCACTCAATCCCAGTTCCTCCAGCGCTTCGGCCGCCCACATGGTAAAAAGAGGTCCCCCGGGCCGGCAGCCTCCAAAAAAAGATATCGCTACAGATCAGCTACGCGGCCCCAGTGGGGGAGATGAGACCCCTTCTCCAATTGACAGCTTAAGCAACTGTGTCCCATCGCCAACCTTGTGTCGTCACTCTCGATCATGAGAGCTTCACCTCCCAGAAAAAAAAACAAAGAGGCACCTCAACGCGCGACTGCTAATCAACCTCACACACCCACAATGAAAGGCGTCTTTCAGTAGGATTCCCAAAGAGTACAACACAGCTAACAAATATTGTTCAAGGCCGTGTCGCACCGCATTGCATCGCATCGCGACAATGGCCTCCCCCACCCTCTCCCGCAACGAGACCCTGAGCCTCTCGGCGCTCTCCCTCGCCGCCTTCGCCGTCCTCCTCAACACCTTCCAGGGCGATGGCGAGCCCCTCATCGCCTCCCTGGCCCTCTCGGTCCTGGCCTTCGCCCTCGCCTACTCCATGGTTCGTTGGCTCGGCCCCGTCTTCGTCCGCGCCGGGTTTAAGGGCCGCGACCTCTCGAAGCACCACCGCCCCGAGCTCCCCGAGTGCATGGGAGCCGTCTGCGCCGCCGTCTACCTCCTCGTCGTCATAGTCTTCATACCTTTCCCGTTCTACAAGGATATCGTCGCTGCCACCAGCGGTGGAGGCAACAGGGACGTGGTGCTGCAGGTCGAGAACGTCCAGCAGGGCCGCTTCTTGCACCGCTTCCCTCACAGCAAGGTGAGTTTTCCCCGGTGATCGTGGGCGCAACCACACAACATGACTGACTCTGGTGTCTCCCAGCTCGCCTCCTACCTCTCCGCCATCATCGCCCTCCAGACGACCGCCCTCCTCGGCATCGGCGACGACCTCTTCGACATCCGCTGGCGACACAAGTGGTGGATCCCGGGCCTGGCCTCGATCCCCATCCTCGTCATCTACTTCGTCGACTTCGGCGTCACCTCCATCGTCATGCCGATCCCCCTCCAGCCCTACCTCGGCGAGCTCTTCGACCTCGGACTCCTCTACTACATCTACATGGCCTGCGTCGCCATGTTCTGCCCCCAGTCCATCAACATGCTCGCGGGCATCAACGGCATCGAGGTCTCCCAGTGCATCGTCGTCTCCCTCCTCCTCGTCCTCAACGACTGCCTCTACCTCTTCACCCCCTACCCGCACCCGGCCACCGACTCCCACCTCTTCTCCCTCTACCTCCTCCTCCCCTGGCTCGGCGTCTCCCTCGCCCTCGTCGCCCACAACTGGTACCCCGCCCGCGTCTTCGTCGGCGACACGTACTGCTACTTCTCGGGCATGGTCTTCGCGACCGTCGGCATCCTCGGCCACTTCTCCAAGACGCTCGGCCTCCTCCTCGTCCCCCAGCTCTTCAACTTCCTCTACTCGACCCCCCAGATCTTCGGCCTCGTCCCCTGCCCCCGCCACCGCCTGCCAAAGTTCAACGCCCGCACCGGCCTCCTCGAGCCGAGCGTCACCCCCTGGGGCCCCGAGCGCCAGCCCCACCCCCTCGTCGCCCACGCCCTCCGCCTCCTCGCCCGCCTCCGCCTGCTCCGGGTCACCACCGACGACAAGGGCCGCTTCGTCGAGACGAGCAACTTCACCCTGCTCAACCTCTGGCTGGTCTGGCGCGGCCCGCTTAGGGAGGACCGCCTCGCCTGGGAGGTCACCTTCCTGCAGCTCTTCGTCGGCCTCTTCGGCCTCTTCGTCCGCCATCGCCTGGCGCTGCTCATCTTTAAGGAGGATAACTGGGGCATGACAACCAAGCGATACTGATGGGACGGACACGGACAGACATTCCCCTTTCTTCGTCGTTTCTCTCGCCACGTTGGCGGATTTGCGTTCGGGTCGGCTTTCTCTTTTTTTTCTCTCTGATTCACGAGGGACGGCGGAGTCGAGCTGGGGCGGTTTGTATGATAGATAACAAAAAAGATACCCTGTACGAGTACGCGCGCGAGACTGTGGTGAGATAGATTCAATCGATCACGAGCATCAATCCATCGTACTGCACACGCACCATCACAAGGCATGATTGGGAACTATGAAGTGAGCTGGGAATCAGCAGCATGACGGCTGCGTAAATCATCCATTCGATCCATCTTCTTTCGTCAAGAGAGCGGGGCGATGCCCGACGCGAGCCACTCTTGGGTGGCCTTACTAACAAGCCTAGAAATACATAAAGAAAAAAGTTGCCTGTCGGCAAAAGTAAACCTCTTTTCGTCACCGTCCCAGTACCAAATCCATTCGCCTCGTGGAATCCCTGAGCGCTACCCCGTTACCCTGTTTTGCGCCGCATACCCCACCGAAAAATGTCGCTCCCAGTCAGGGCAACATGCAAAGGCTTATTCGGAGACGACTGTTTTCGTTCACCGCGCCCTCCGCTTTTCTTTCTTTTCACAGCTCCTCCAAACAGCGTAGTAGCGCACTCAACGGTTGGTATTCCCGAAAAGCGCTGATGAAAACCCTGAGTCCTGTCCCTGTTCCAGTTGTCCGTCGTCACCAAAACGCCGAAACCAGTAACCAGATCGCCACCTTGGTGTGTGTGAATGTTTGTTGTGATACTTAGAGGGGGGCAGAATGCGAAGTCGTGTACTTCGTCCTAAAGCAATGCGTGTGCCCCAGGTTTATATATGTTACAGGGTATTGTTAGCCGCAGCGACCGCAGGCACAGAAACCGCGTTGCTCTGGACAGGCGTCAAGGTTTCAGTCGTTTTCTCCGTGGACGGCGAGTCGACAATCACGTCAAGCGCGGGCTTCGGATCTTCCGTTCCCGCCAGAGCCGTCTTCAAGGGCTTCTTGTTCATTCTGCTCTTTGTGTAGTCGCTGAGGCTCAGCTTCTTCTTGACCGGGCTCGGGTGGGCTGCCACGCCGTTCACAGCAGCCGGGGCGAATGGACTCGGTAGGCTGCCGGCGGAAAACGGAGACTGCACCGTCGTGCTGGCAGTGGATGGCGTTGTTGCGCTTTGCGTTCCCGCCGTAACACCGTTGAACGCCGGGACCGGAGGCATCTGGACCCTGAGTTCGGGCGACTTGGGTTTCAGCGGGCTGCTGCTACCGTTGACAAGCGCCTCGGCGACTGCCTCGGTGCGCGTTGGGGACTTGGTCGTGCTGGGCGAGCTCGTGGGTGCATCGGTCATGACCACGTCCCCGGCCGAGGACGCGACGGGAGAGGTCGGGTGGTCGTTAGCGTCCTTGGACGGCGTGGGCGAGGCCATCGTGGGTTTCTGATCAGCCGCTACATCAATATCCATTGGCGTGGGCGGCAGTCCCTGGGCGCCAGGAGTTGGAAGTGACTTGCGTCTCTCGGCCTCATCGCACCGCAGCCTGTGTCTGTTGTTGAGAAGGCGTTGCGAGAGTGAAATGATGCGTCGTCTGGGCTGCGGGGTCTTGACCGGCTCGCTGTACCACTCGCCCTCCACAGGGTCGGTTTGAACGGAGGCGTCACAGTAGACGGGTCGAGGTGCAGATGACTCCCGCCTTGACTGCGTTGTGACGGATCCGTTTCGAGAGGCTGCCATTTTGGAGGAATTCGGCCCGGGAGGTGAGGCCCCACCAGCCGGAGAGTTGGACTTGCTCCGTGACGTGCCAGCATCCACGTAGTTGCCGGTGCCTGTAGATGCGTTACTCGTGGACGTCTTTGGCTTCGGTTTGGATCCGGTGCCGTCCGACGTGCGTTTCTTCTTCCGAGGAGGCTGCTGCTGCTCCATCCGGCGGAACGAGTCTTCGACCATCTGAACCTTCCTCTTGTCCCTGTCCGTAGGTTCGGTGAGAATGCCAGGCTGGTCAAGCGAGCCCTGTCGCGCGGGCGTTCGATCTCGGCTAGGGGGCTTGCTACGTTCCGAGACGGACCGGGCGTCGTTGTCAGCTTCTTCCTGATGACCTTCGCTTGCTGCTCGACTATTTGTTGCATGGCCGGTGCTGGTTGGCGAGATGGTGTGTGTCTTTGGCTTCTTGGGCTTCTTCTTCACGGGTGGTCGAGACTGCTGCTTGGCGTGGTACTGCTGATGGAAACGGACAAAGGCGCAGTTGGGGCCCAAGTCACACGCGCATCCGCCGTATTCCGAGAGTATGCGGTGGACCCAGCCGGAGATCCTTTGGTACTCTACGTCGTCCATCTCGGCTTCGTCCCGCCCGTGGCTGTCGTCTTCGCCCAGGCCAAGGAGGTGGAGCATGCGTGCCTTGCCCTTCTTGGGCAATCGGAAGTCCCAAGGTAGCGTGATCTGCTCGTTGGCAGCGACGTAGCGGTCACTGACGAGCCAGAAATGGTATTCCTGTTGACCCGAGAGGTACGTGTCCAAAACCGCATTTGGTTTGCAGCTTCGCCGAACGAAGCGGGCCTGAGATCCTTCCCTCCGGGTGTCGATGTACAACGGGAGCATGGGATGGAAAAAGACGAATGGAAGTGGTGAAGACAACTCCTCCCACAAGTTGTCGGCGTCGGCACAGTAGTCTTTCTGGAAGCCGATTTGACCGTTGAGCTCGATCAGAGGAACGTCCTTCTCGATGGCGGCGGAAGTCGCCAGGTACTGCCAAGGCAGAACCATATCGGGAGCGAGTGTGAGCTTCTTGCTCTCCACATGCAGCGGGCGTTTACGTGAGTCGATGTCAGCGGGCAGCTTGGCGAACACGTCGTTGAACTCCTCGCCTGTCTCTTGCCTCATCCGGTCGGGTTCGCGAAGCCATAGAGACATGGTATTCGAAATTGTCAGGCTGGCAAAGGAGTTCGTCTGGACGATCGGCACGTCTTGCTCCTTGATCAAGGACAAGAAGCCATCCGAGAAACTGTGTATTTGGAAGTCCCCTGGGAGGTCCGGAGGTGTTGTCGCAGCGCTCGGAGGGTGACCATTGGGCTGAGCTCGAGCGTTTCCATACGATGGGCTCCGCTTCGGATTCGTCGAGCTCGTCGAGTGAGACGGGCGGTGGGAAGTTTTCGCCTTCTTGGCTGGGTGAGGGTGGTCGCTCGGACTTCCGTGCTTTGCGTTCTCATGGCCTGCAGGGTGGCCGTTCAATTGCAAATCCGTCGGTTTTGCCTTCTTCTTGTGGCTCTTTGAAGGGGGACGTTTGGTCTTCTTATCTGGCGTATCTTCCGCAACGCCACCGTTCTTGAGTCGACGTGTGCGCTCGATGGCTTTTTGTCTGTCAAGGGGACGCGGCTTGCAGTCAGCGCACGAGTGGGTAAAGTCCTCGCGGATAGCCTCTTCTGTGCGGTCGGGGTAGAAACACTCGATATGTTGCCACGTGTCGCACGTTTCGCAGAAAATCGTGGCTCCATCATCATCAGTGAAGTTGCAGATACACTTGATGGTGTACGGCTCCTCCTCCTCTACTGTCTCGACCTTCCGCGGAACATCGGGGGTCGAGACGGGCACGCTAGGGGCAAAGAGGGTCTGACTAGGAGTCGCGAGCTGCGTCGACAGTGGCTGCGGCTTTTCTGTCATACTCTAAGATTGCCTCGGGAAGGAAATTTGGGGGTCGAGGTGTTGCGTGAGCTGATTACCGTTGCGGCTTGGGTAGCATGACGACGCCTGTCTAGACGCACTGAAACAAGTCGTCGAGAAAGCCGAAGGAACAGCGACGCCGGGGGTTGTAAGCATCCGTCGAGAGACAGCGTACGCAGTCGAGTCGAGGAATCGGGAGGAGGAGGAAGGGTCGAAGACGCGGACTCGACGGGGCCGTTGGGGGGAGGGCTCAAAGGGCGCGCCGTCGAGGAAGCGAAAAATCGAGGGTTCGAGGTGCTCGCCGAGTTTCTGGCAGCGTGATAGATGCAGATACGGGTTGTCGACACGTCACGAGTTGTTGTTGTTGTGTGCGTCGGGGGGAAAAGTTTTCGAGAGATCGCGAAGTGGTTGTGTGGCCACGAGAGGTACGAGGGCAGACGGGATCGAGGGAAGGGTCAGGCGGATGCGCCTCGTCGATGGTGAGGAATGGGACGTGTCGAACAGTCGTGCCGAGTCGATAGTACGGAGGATAAGAAAGAATCCGGGTGATTTCGACCGTAAAACAGGGAGAATAATGTGGTTTGGGCGTCGAGGATGGAGAGGGAAAAGAGATTGAAAGAGAGGAAGAGAGGGGGCACGACACGGAGGACTGGAGAGGATGGATGGATGGGTCCGTCCCTTCCAGCCTAGGTAGAAGAGAGTAGCAGGAGCACCAGCAGCAGCAGCACCAGGACCAGCAGCAGTGGCAGTGGCAGTAGCAGTAGCAGGTGCTGTGCGAGAATGTGCGAGTTGAGAGCGAGACAAGGTAGGTGGTAGGTACCTACCTACCTTGCCCAGCAGGAGCGTGCGGACCTGAGAGACCAAGCCAAGCCGAAAAGAGAGAGGGCGAACAGGTACGGATAGGGAACAGCGACAGCACTGCGCTGGGCGACACCTAGCGAGTACCTCCATAGCAGTGACTGACTTGACTTGGGGTGGGGGGACCAGCCTACCAGGACTGGCTGGCACCAAGTGCACACCAAGTGCACCAGCTTCGGTGCGCGGGCTGCGGACTCGATGAGATGGGGGAGGAGGGGGGCGCCGACAGGATGGGATCTTGGGGGTGGGCGCTGGGATCTGGGTGCACTTGCACGCACCTCAGCGCTGCTGCCCTGGTCCTCCGGCTGTTGCTGTTGTTGCTGGAGGTACCCCAACGCCGGCAAGTACCAGACCTATCCCAAAGGCTGCTGGAGGAGGCTTGCTGCTGCTGGGGACGGGAGCACTGGCTCCCAGCCAGCCAGCCAGCGAGCAAGCGAGCAAGCGACACCTCGTCAGCCCCAGCCCCGGCCAACACCCCAAGGAAGACGGAAGGGAAAGAGAGAGAGCAGAGACGACCGTCCATGTGTGTGCGTGTGTACACGCGGCGACATGAAGCGAGTAGGAGACAGACTCTCTGAGAGACCGGGACTGGGGGACTGAAAAGCCAAAGCCTGCGGGCAAGGAAAACAGGGCACCGAGGTACCGGTACTTACTTGGAGCTAGTCCCAAAAGGCGGTGGGCACACTGATATGAGTGGCTACGGCTGTCCAATCAGCCCTCTAGCGCAGAAATGCGAATGCCTCAGGCCGATCCAGTTTCAGGCCGCAACCAGACTGGCGACGGCCCGTCTGATGAAGGACTGACGACGGCCTGTTAGCCCTCCGCACCACAAGCACGTGAGGTCAGCTCAGGCAAGGAAAGAAATAAAAAAGGACATATCGAAGCGGGGGAAGACGTAAAGTAGAAATAGCAGAGAACTAAACGTAGGAAGCGGATGAAGCTTCGTGAAGATAGCAAGGTTGGAGAAAGTGTATCCAATGGACGGATGCCCTCATCAGCTTGATGAAGGAGCTTGTTGTGGCCATGGTTGGACTCTTGTGAACGAAGAGCGAAGCATGTTCGTCGGGCGCCTGTGGAGGACAAGAGGCGGCATGCAAAGATGTAATGAGTAATAAAAGAGAAGAAATGGGCGGCAGGGCGCGAGTCTGCTGGTGGTGCGGTGGAGGTGGAGGTGGCCCTGTCTGGCCCTAGTGCAGCGTAGCAAGACGGCGGATGTGACGGGAGCGGCATCCGTGGTGTAAACGTTCCGTCCACTGCTCTGGAAGGTGAAGAAAGAGGAGACGGAATACGGGAAGGGAGAGGTGATTGGGGGGTGGAGTGGGTGAACGGCGACCAGCGCTCGCCGGACGGTCCAGGACAGAACGGATTCTCAGAGTTCTGAGTGAGGAGAGCCTCGTTCCTGCTGTGTAGGTGCGTATTCTGCGTGCCGCCGCCGCCGCCGCCGCCCTGCGTTCAGGCTACAGATCTCCAGCCTGTCGCAGGGGGCCAAGGTTAAGACAGAGAGGTGTAGTGTAGGCGTGATGTAAGCAAGCCGTGTCCAGGAATCCAGATGTCCTCATGCGTTGGAAAGTTGGCGTCGAGCCAGGTGTTGTTGATCGTGTCGTAGAGTTCCTAGAGGACTGAGGGAACCAGCAGAATCTGTGACAGAGAATCGGGGGTTTCCATGGCTTTCATCCCATCCAGACGACACCATGAGGCCAGGAAAATTATGCAAAAAAAGGTTTTTATAAATAGGCGTGGCTGGAGTGACATGGCATCGCTGCGCTGGCACCGCGTTTGCATAAGTACCCTCGTGGCAACAACCTCCATGCCGCACGGAAGAAACCGTACCACTTTTCGTCCTGTCGCCGTCCAGTGGGAAGTTCGCCTCGGTGTTCTGCGACTGAGTAGTCGCCACGATGGCACCCACCTTCGAGGCTGGGCAGTGGAAATGGGCATTTTCCGGTTAGGACACGACCAACAACTGTTTCCCGAGGACGTTGCCGATGTTCTTCAAGCAGGCACACTGTCCGCGGTGGGGTCAAAAGGTTTAAGCACATTCGTAGTGCCTATCATAGGTACACTGGCAACATAGTGGACAACACCAGGGAAAATAGAAACAATTTTGAAGAGGACCGCTTGAGAAGAAGAAAAATGCCCTCCAGGTGACTCGTACCAAAAAAGGTTTGGGTGGTCACCGAATAGTATAAGACCTGGGGGGCTGAGTACAGCGCCAGGACGCCTCCCAGAAATGACATTCAGTGAACCTCGACGACCTCAGCCCGCCAAAGTCAGTTCGTTTCGCCACGACCAATTCAAGCCCTTGACAGCTGTGCCTTTATTGATTGCCTAGCCACGCAAAGGTAAAACCGTCCGAGGTTTGTGCTAGTGAGTGCCCAAGTGCGTGTGCGAAGTTCATGCCAGAGCGCGATACCGTGCGACTTTGAGCTCAGAGTCTCAATATACTCGGTATCAAGATTGATGAGGCTTCTGGAGGCAGATGCAAATATCCATGGTACCTCAGTCTGGGAGAAGCGACTGCAGACGAAAGAAGGCGGGGAGTGGCCTTCGGATATATCTCTCTCGGTCGACGAGGCAGATATCTCTTCTCCGAGGTGCTCTACTCCGAGTTCCCTGGCTTCGTATTCGGTACAAACCAAGCCCTTTTTGGAAGACTCAGCCACCAGCTTTCGTCGAGAACGATCACGTGTGGATACTGGCGCAGGAGGCCTGCTGGCGCCACACGTGGTGGCTGTAGCACTACAAAACGGGCTTAGCTGGTGTCATTCACGGAGCCGGTGGCCAGCGCATAGGCAGAGCACCCCTCCGGCCGAGGGTAGAGGGGAGGAAGAGCTCGGCCAAGAGGGCAGTTTCCGGTAACGCGGCGGTTTATTTTCTCAACTCTGGCACCCTGGTTGGTCTCCAACTGTCACGATGCACTCCGAAGACTCCGCTTTGAAGAATAAATCATCCCCGTCGCCCGGCGCCGAGGGCTAGTGTCCACCTTAAAGTCTCGACGTTGTTATCTCTTTATGCAATTATCCGTAATCGATGCGCATTCGCGAATGCCAGGATACGAACCTGAACGCTTCCATCATCCCCGACCTTAAAATTCCCGTCCTCCGATAGTGAAATCTCTCCCCGACCATTCCCCCCCCCAAAGGACCGTACTTCATATCTCAGTCACGATGCTGGCCGCCCGTACTTTCGCTGCGCCTCTTAGGCGGCAAGCCCTGAGCGCTGCCCCCCGCGCCGCCGCCGTCTCCCAGTTCCAGGTGCGCAACTTGACAGTCCCCGATCCGCCGACCGGCCGACCTGCGACCCCTCCACGTGCGAGAAGCACGCAGTCGCTTGAGCCGCAGGATCGCGGTCAACCAAATACGGACGGCCCGAGCTGACTTCCTTGATAGAACGCCAGATTCTACAGCGACCGTGTCGCCAAGTTCAACGGTGTCAAGGACTCCAACGTGCGTCGAGTCCCCGAAACTCGTTCCCCCGTCGCTACCCGCCCCATAAAATTTTGCGCGCAATACTCGGCCCAATTGGCGATGGCTTGCGACTCGGTCACCATTGCGACGCTAACACGCTTTCTTATCACAGGGCAACTACCCGGTCAGCTTGATTGAGGGTGATGGTATCGGTCCCGAGATCTCCCAGGCCGTTAAGGACATCTTCGCCGCGGCCAAGGCCCCCGTTACCTGGGAGCCTATCGACGTCACCCCCATCCTGAAGGATGGCAAGACCGCCATCCCCGACGCCGCTATCGAGAGCATCAAGCGCAACAAGATCGCTCTCAAGGGTCCCCTCGCCGTATGTGCCTGCAATAGCATCCCATTCCGTATATCGACCTGTGGAATATGTCGTTCTAACCGTACCGACCTTATAGACCCCCATCGGCAAGGGCCACGTCTCCCTCAACCTGACTCTCCGCCGCACCTTCAACCTCTTCGCTAACCTGCGTCCCTGCCGATCCGTCGCTGGCTACAAGACCGCCTACGACAACGTCGACACCGTCCTCATCCGCGAGAACACCGAGGGCGAATACTCCGGTATCGAGCACGTCGTCGTCGATGGCGTCGTCCAGAGCATCAAGCTCATCACCCGCGAGGCCTCTGAGCGCGTCCTCCGCTTCGCCTTCCAGCAGGCCCAGGAGATCGGCCGCAAGAAGGTCCGCGTCGTCCACAAGGCCACCATCATGAAGATGTCCGACGGTCTCTTCCTCAAGACCGGCCGCGAGGTCGCCAAGGACTTCCCCGACATCGAGTTCGACGCCGAGCTCCTCGACAACACCTGCCTGAAGATGACCACCGACCCCCTCCCCTACAACGACAAGGTCCTCGTCATGCCCAACCTGTACGGTGACATTCTGTCCGACATGTGCGCCGGTCTCATCGGCGGTCTCGGCCTCACCCCCTCCGGCAACATCGGTGACGAGTGCTCCATCTTCGAGGCCGTCCACGGCTCCGCCCCCGACATCGCCGGCAAGGGCCTGGCCAACCCCACCGCTCTCCTGCTCAGCTCCATGATGATGCTGCGCCACATGAGCCTCGGCGAGTACGCCGACAGAATCGAGAAGGCTGCTTTTGATACCCTTGCGGAAGGAAAGGTCCTGACTGGTGACTTGGGCGGCAAGGCCAAGACCAACGAGTTCGCCGGTGCCATCATTTCCAAGTTGTAAATACCTACCTGCTTTGTCTGGGAGAGATACGGGATACCTGTAGTAGACTGTACACCAACGGATCTTTTTTCATTGCGTTAGAGCCATAGTCTTGAATGAGTTGATGAACTCCATCTGGGTCTTTGCGGTGTTTGATGATTTTGAGTGACGGTTCTGGGTGACGGTTTCGTGCGTCCTAACCCCTGCTATTTGGGCGGTATTCTGTATGTGGGCCTTCGAGGAAGCAGTTGGCTGGATGGGCTCTGAGATGTAAGTTGATGGTAGGCAATACGTCGTTGGCACGGGTCGACTATATAAAGTTGTTGTGAGAATGCCTCAAGTGTTAAAAAAAAAAAAACTGTGCCTGTCTCGGGGGCCAGGAAAGCAAGCGAGATATGTTCCAAGCGACGGCCGAATAATGATACGAACTGAGCTAGGAGAACTAAGAGCAATGAGGACGTACGACTATGTACGTACACTAAACCACACTAGTAGATCAACAACATGAGCAGCAGCAGCAGCAGCAGCCACGGCTGGGGTAGAAGCCAAGCCAAGCGTAGTAATATGTATGCACAACAATGTTGTCTTAGAGTCTCAGCTCAGCTACCCGCGGCCTCGTCCCCATTGGTCGGTTGTGCAGCAGTGCGAGAATGAAGGCGCCCGACCAGGTTTTGATACTACTGCCAGGGCCCCAATATTATCGTTTGAAGCAGCTTCAACTTTCAAGCCTTCAAGCAGTCCTTCCGCCATGCCCTGCCCTTGCTTATTGGGGCTTTCCTATCTTGCTGCTGGCGACCTGCAGGCCTGCAGCTTCTGCTCCGTCACTTGTCGATCAACAATTCGGCGATTCAGATGGCACTCCTGCGCAGGCAGACACCACCAACACAGGGACGGCTTGACGGCACCCGGGACTGCTGACTGCATCAAGATAGCAGATAATAGCTCTCGCCCCCAGTCGACCCCCAATCACCGCTCGTGCTCACATCATCATGCTGCCATCATGCGTCGTGCGTCGCTCACCAGCAGAAGACGGCAACGGATTGCAGCGAGGGCATGTCATCATCACAACCTCAAACTGCCGCTCTGCTGTGAGTTTCCCCTCGGCACGAGATGCCCTTGTCGCCCCCCTCACCTCTCCAGTTGCTGCCTCCTGCGCCGCTGGCGGTTGGCGTGCTCTCCGGATCGTTATCACATAACCGAGCTCATACGCCCCCGTCCCTGCCAGGTAGGACTAGGTTGGCCTCCAACAGTCCAAATGTCTGGTGAGTGGCACGCTGCCTTAAACTCTGCGCGGCCTTGGAGACAAGGGGGACCGTCCCTTGGGCTGCTGAGGTGTCATTCGTCTGCCTCACCACTCGGTCGTTGCGCAGGTATCGGTACTTCCATTGCTGCTCCTGTTCCTGTCAATGCCCCCACCTTCGAAGCGACCACGCACGGTGCCTTTTGCGCATCTCTTGGTCTGCACTGCTCCTTGCGCTGCCGCTGCCATTGGAGCGACACCAGAGCGCCCTGCCTGACCCCAAGTGCACCGGTACGACGTAAAAGAGACAATGGTGCGCGCTGCGACCTCGAGCTAGAGGCAGTCTCCCGTCGATGTCCGTCTTTTCTTATTGCGTCCTTGAATCACAAATCGATGGGGAGAAGAGGCGCTACACCACCTGGGTTCTCCCCAAAGGCCCCTCTCCCCCGCCCGTCCTCCCTCCAACCCCCGTCCCGCAAGACCTAAGAGGCAAAAGACAAACAAAACAAAGAGTCGCGACGGTCGAGCGACCGGCCGTCCGCACGCAGCTGGCGTCAGGACCCCCGACATGATTCGTCGCTGGTGTTTTTTGTTGGCTGGGATATCCCCTGTCCTACAATCGCATTTTCGAGGCCGAACAAAAAGTTTGCGACACTGATAGCCAGGGCTGCAGCCTGAGGTGTCCCGGTACTTGTCCACGGGCTCTCCCCCTCTGTGTCTCTCCCTGTCACACACTCTCTCCGTCGCTCTTGTCACTCGAGCCCTCGCTGCAGCCGGTTCCCCGAGCTCGACACCGCCGCGATTGGATCATCGAGCCGTGCGGGCGAGGGCGACCCTAAAATTGAACAGCTCTCACACTCCATCTCACCTCGAGTTGGGAGGTGGGACGCATAAGGTGGTGTGGCTCCAGCTGTTGTGGCTACTTTCCATCATCCATGTCGTAGCACTCCTTCTTGAGTCGCGGGACCCGTTTGTCCAATCACGAAACCAGCGCACTCAGGACTTGGGAGATGGTAAGATCCAAAGGCGCACCAAGCTGCGCTAGGCCAACGCTGTTGGGGGCCTTCTAAGGACTGAAGAGACGGGTCGCCTGCGACGGCGAAGACCCTGAGCGAGGCGCAAAAGTGGTGACGGCTACTTGGCCCTTTATGCCGATGCGTTGCTTGTCTGCTCGGGCCTGTCCCACGGGACTACAGGTCCAGGGATCTTCCAGCGATACCTGCACGGTCGAAATGGTCCAGCTGCAATTCGTGACATGGGCGAGCGTTGGCAGAGGCGAACACACCTTCAGTGGCGTCTCTAGGTTGGTCGCGCGAACATCTTTCCATCTCGCGCGACCTCGGTGACTTGTCGGCGAGCTTGGTGGTCGCCAGCAATTTCCTTTTCGTTCAGGGCGTTTCGTTGTGATACGGCGATGCCCTGCTCCGAGATCGACAATTGGGAAGCTGATAAAGCGAGCATGGCATCTCGGCGGGGACGATGCAAAAGTGGTGGGAATTCGAGATGGCTCGTGCGTGAGCACAGCGCAGCGGGTCCAGGATGTACCTTTGGAATTGAAGGTTCTATCTTTACCAATAGCATTAGTAGCTTGAATTCTGGAAGTGAAAATTCCATTTAGTCAAATAATAGACATAATGTGCTCACTGGCTGTCGAAGTTCAGAAAAGTCTTGCGGAATTGCCTCCGCGAGAGCAGCCTCTGGCGTCGTTCCTTTGGTTGAGAGTACCATTGATGTCGCCATGGCCGGTGCGGAGGGAAACGGCGCTTGTGCCAACCAAGGTCCAGCAGCCTGCACCAGGTGCCGCCAATCAGAGCAATCTCTGGTTGCCCCCATGACGTTCTCCCCCGAACCCAGCCCCATCGCTCGCCGCCTGCCAACCACAGCCACTTGCAGGAACTGAACCACCCTCCTCTATCTCCAGCCATCTCTAAACGCTAGACGTCGAACTTCGGACATCGACATCGATAACCTCGCATCTTCCCTCGCCGACTTGCCATACCCGTCCGACCGCAACCACACCCAAATCACAACCTGACCTCTACTCGCGATGAGGTTCGCCACGGCTGTCATCGCCTTCCTCTCGGCCGGTCTCGCGCCGGCCAGCGCCAGCGTTCTGGTCCAGAGAGACCAGACCGTCATCGTCAACGACGACCTCAAGATCCCCGGCGAGTCGCCTCTTGAGCTCTGCCCAAAGTCCCACGACGCCGACATCGTTGAGATCAAGAGCGTCGACTTGTCCCCCAACCCTCCCCAGGCGTACGTGTACACCCGTTTGCACAGACTCCCGTGGCGATGACGCAAACGAAGAGAGGGAGCTTCCCGCATCGTGAAACAAACGGCCGGCTAACGTGTCATGTGTAGTGGCAAAGAGCTCGTCATCAAGGCTTCCGGCGTCGTGAAGGAGAACATCGAGAAGGGCGCCTACGTCCTGCTGCAGGTCAAGTACGGCCTCATCCGCCTTATCAGCACGAAGGCGGACTTGTGTGAGCAGATCGAGAACGTCGACCTGGAGTGCCCCATCGAGAAGGGCACCCTCAGCATCACCAAGTCCGTCGAGCTTCCCAACGAGATCCCTTCCGTAAGCATCGCGTCCGCCCAGTTCATTTGTGTCCCGTTTACTGAACAATTATACAGGGAAAGTACACCGTCTTCGCCGACGTCTACACCGCCGACGACGTCCCCATTACCTGCCTCACCGCTACTGTAGTCTTCTCCCGCAGCACCCAGAAGAGCTTCTTCAGTCTCGACCTTTAAGCAAGCAATAATATAGGCATTATGAATGGTTTTACGATGATGGGCATGAGCATGGCTTACAATTGCACGTAGCGATACATCCAGATTGACGTCGGGGTTTCGGACATTGTAGCTCGGCTTTAGCATCAGGACTTTGGAATACCGCGCGTCTTCAAACTCTCATGGCAGCCTCCCTCGCGGTTCTCTTTCTTGTCGAGTGCTTTTCTTTCTGTTGCGCAGGAGTGTTCGGCATTGTGATGTGTATGTACATAGGGTAGCGGTGCCTGTAGTTCTTGATTTATTTCATGATAGACCGTAGCGGTCTGTCCATAATCTGCATACTCGCTCTCCAGTCCTCATCTCTTTGAACGACTGTCAGTATCGACATGCCTTGCTCCATTACTCGCCAAACAACCTGCGCACTCTGCGCAAAACGCTGTCCTTCTCCGGGTCGTACGGGTGGTCCTTGGACGGAATCTCGAGAACAGTCGGGAACGCGGCTGTGTAGGTATCGATGCGGTATCTTATACGGTCGGCAATCTGTCCTACTGTCAGCACTCACCCTCTCAAGATGTTTACCCTGACCCGATGTAACTGACATGCTGGTTGATCAGCACGATGCCAATGTCCTTCCTTGCCGTGAACGACTCGAATGCGGATTCGATCGCAGCGGTTTCGGTCTTGCTATCCACCACCAAGAAGTTCTTCTCCTGCTCGGAGCTGACGTGCTACAAACAATGTGTTAGTCAACGTCAAATCGTTCGTTCGTTCGTTCATGCGAGAGCGCGCACCCCGATGCCAGCAAGGAGGAGGCCGGTAACCGAGTCCTGTCGAGAAAGCCGTCAGCAAGCCGCGATCGCAGCGTCCCGGTACGTCGGGCCATCGAACCTCATCGCCGATGACGGCAAGGAACTGTCGGTCCTTGTAGTCTGCTTGCGAAGCCATCCTGGGTTGGGTGACTTTTGCGGGTTGTAGGAGAGCTCGCGATGCCCAGGTGTTGGCGAGCGGATTGACGTACTGCCTTGGTTACTGGGTGGTGCCCGCAGCCACAGGTGGGCGGTGGGCGGCCACGGCCCCCTCGCGCCTCCTGTTAGCGTTCCGCCTCCAGGTCCTTGCTTGATGCCAGTCTGAGACGACAGCTCGCTAACACCTCACCTCATGCACGGCAACTGCAACCCCCACAGCAGCAGGTACGTACCGTCATTTCCTCAACCTTGCACCTGCAATCTGACGACCTTACCCCTGTCAGAAGCTCCTGCCTGGCGGGACAACGTCCAAAAATCAATACGCAGACCCAGCGACCGCCGTCCTTTGTGTAAACAACTTCAACCAGCGACCACAACAACAGCGTCGACTTCGTCGCCCTGTCCGCCCACTCGACGTCCTACTGACCGACACACTTACACGAATCGTGGAAGGCGAAGCGCAAGCTCGACGAAGAGATGCCGCGTCTCGTCCGCAAGAAGCCGCTCTCTGAGCGCGTGAAGGCAATGCTCAACCCCATGGACTTCCTCCTCTGGCTGTCGGAAGAGCTGGAGACCAGAGACTGGGACTCGAAGGCGTTGGGCACACAACTGGGACTCGGATTCAACTTTGCGTTCCTTCTGGCCAGGGCTAACTGCATGGCGACGGATGGCGAGGATGATGTCTTCAATGACGGTGGATCCGGCAGCATCGTCACTTTTCTGGTAAGAGGTTCTCCGCTTTCGCTTGCACAACGCACCCGACTGACCCGTCACCAGGTTCGACCTCTGGTCTGGTTCTTGGGCGTCTTTTCCGTTGCGAATGCCATATATACAATGTCGAGGACCAGGCAGTATCGCCTTTTCCAGGTTAACGTCGAGGAGAAGCCCCATACACCATCCGCGCAGCGGGTTAAGGCGAAATCCGATCCGTCTGTGTCTTCTCCTCTTAGGATGCTGAGAAAGATGCTCGATTCCGAAACGGCCGAGTCCCGAGCTCACCCCGACAAGTTGAACGACGTGTGGGAGCTGGGCGTGTGGGACCCCCTTCCCGTGTCGCTGCAGCTCTTCTGCCTCTTCAGCCCCGGCCACGTTCTGGTCTATATGATGTTCCTCCCCTTGGTGCCTCTCGACCCTCGACCCAGCGTCACAATCTTCAACTGCATCGTCCTGCAGCTCATTCTATCGGCCCAGCTGCTCGTCATTCAGTCCCAATACGCCCAGCAGATCAAGGATACCGCAATTATTCACAAGGAGGTGCTCCACGAGTACGACACCAAATTCGTTCGCCCGCGCCTCCACCCCGTTGTTCGTGATGTCGGCACGCAGTGCTCCCCCGAAGAGTCCAAGGATGAAGAGTCCTTTGTTGAACTCGGCACTCCGACGACCGTCATCAAGAGGGAGTTCGTGGTCACGCCCAACCCCCATGTCAGGCAGGAAGAGCCGCTGCAGACGCCGCCCACGAACAGCTACGGGTCTCGTTTGTTCACACCCACCTCGACTCGACGTTCTGACGTCTTCACACCTGTGCCTAGCTCCCGAACTGTGCGACAGAGCCTTCCTCCTCTCGGATACCAATCCACGTCGACATCTACCTCGAACGTCGCCGCGAACACAGCGTCCACTAACTATGGAGGCACTCTCGGCGTGTTCAGCCATTCCAACTCCCCGCTGAAGAAGGCGACGAGCATGAACGACGTGAACCAAGGCTTCATGTCTCCGCGTAACTCCCGGGAGATGGCGGCCCTCGAGCAGCGCCGGGCAGGAAGCCCGCTCAAGCAGTCTGAAACTAGGAGGTCGACCGGCTCTGATGCCCTGGACAGCTCGGTCCCGTACAACCCCTTTGCGAGCGCGAAGAGAAATAGGTCTTTGCAGCAGGCAGAACGATACCCTTCGATGCGGTCGGGATTCCACTGAGGGCGCAGCATTACAATCACTTGCCTGGCGGGGTGAAATTTTCTTTGGGCGGATTGTGTTTTCTTTTGCTCGGTGGCTCCGAGATGCATCTACAGCAGCATATGGCGGCGTTGAACGGCGGGCGGTCACTATGGAGCGGCGTTTTTTTGATTACACACAAGCCCTGTATCGGCTAATCAGAGTCACCTCGGTGGTCCGCTAATGGTACTCTCAATTTCGTTCTTCAGCATTCAAAGCGTCTTCATAAGTTTGCTCCTCGGGATGGAGGAGAGGTATGGCAAGAATGTCGATAGTCGTAATACCGGCAAAATGAGCAAATGGGCTTAAGTGGCAAGACTATGTCCATGCGGCATGCCATTAACGCAGCAATACATACAAAAATTATATCTGGCCAACGCACTTCCAACGGATGGCAAGCTGCTAACTGCTGAGCCCATTGATAGTGGTGTTCTCCCGCCTCGCAGAGAACTCCATCACCTCTACCAGCCCACTAATGTCTCTGACATCGTAAAAGGAAGGCATTACCAGCCATGTGGAATGGTTTTGTCGTGTAGCCCGAGACTAAAGCTTGAGCGAGGCCAGTGTGCATATTCCCCGACGGCCGTAAGAGCATATGCAGAGCTACAAGTCTCTTCTTAGCCTAGTTTCAGTCCGAAGAAGCCTATTTTCCCTTGATTTCATCTCATTTTGGACAAGTTCGTCTTTTGTTTGCAGTCGTCTGATAGCCTGCCTCATCGTCTAACATGGCCTCTTGGTTCTTTTCATACTTCTTGTTTTATCCGCACCTAGTTGCCTTAAAACATTGATTCCAGGTCCCAACCCAGACCATGTGTATTTGTGATGTCCACCCCTACCCACGGAAGGTCCTTCCGTGGATTCCTGGTCTGTGATATACCCCAAATATGGCCATCGCACTCTTGGCAATAGCGTTGTGTAATTTGCAAGAGCTTGTCACCGAGCTTTTGTTGGCTCCGCTCGAGGAGTTCTGCTGTTTCAGTTGAGACCTTAAGTCTAGTACTCACAAACTGGCACGCTAAACATGGCTGACCCCTCAAAATACAGTAGAATTTCTTCACATTCGTGGAGCCCGCGAGCAGATGGTCGAGGTTCACTGCCAGATTTCGAAGTTCTTCAAGGATAGGCTTGAAGCAAGTGCTTTGGGTTATGGGATAAAATATCGTGCCTGGCCTCCTGGATGGCTCAGTATAGTAAGGAGACAAGATCAGGATATCTGCCTACCTTGGTCAGAAAGAGAAGCAAATTACCTAACGGTAGGTCTGGCAGAGATTTCAGGGCGGGGGTTCAGATAAGCACAAGGAGCAATGCTTTCCAGGTCCACGCCTTCCTCTCCCTACCTGCTCGCATGCCTATCTCCGTACTTGCCTACTTCAGTGGTCAAATGCTGCTGCCTGTCAACCGCGCTATCGGATCTTCCTCGTGTCCAACTGGCTCAATTGGCTATGCTCTCACGGGCATAACCGAGTGTTGGTGGCCATAGAGAGGGCCCCAGGTTCGGAGTGTGGTTTTTTGTCTTTTTGCTCCTTTTTTTTCCTCTTGGTTATTAGATTGCCTCTGTATCAAGAAATGTAGATACCAGGGAGGGTAAGGATCCAGATGTCACCCCAAGATTTCAGGTTCAGGGAAGGTGCAACAACCCACATGCGCTACGCCTTCTTCATTAAGCAGCTCACATCACCGTCGGTGTCAGTCTATAAGCACGGCATCTTCTCCACGTCAACATATTTTGTTCACTACGTCAGGTTACCAGCAGTATTTCCATCACAGCAAAGTTCCTACCTGGCCATGCCTGCTCGCTCTGCACCAGAAGATCCCTACGGCCAACTGTTCCACGAACCTTCGTTTCAGGTTCTCTCTAGACAGGCCGTTCAGCAAAGATTGGACGATACAGATCGCAAGAAGACGCTGAAATCGCGTCTGATAAGCCTTTTGCCGAGCCATCGCGCCGAAAAAGGGGGTACTCTTCGTGGCAAGGGATACTAGGAGACTCGCGGAAAGGACAAGTCCAGACCTCGCTACCCCAACGCCGGCTCATCTCGAGTACCTCACAACTCAGACGCCATCACTTCCTGGAACACCGCACAGGAACTTCCTCGTCCTCGGAGGGAGCGCTATGCAGGTCCTGACTTTCGCCTACCTCACGCCGGCAATGCCAGTGACAATCAGATAGGCGAAACATTCCACGAAGACACGTTACAGAAGCGTCGACTGGCCCAGTCAGAAAGACGAACCCTCAAACAAAGCGGTGACTATCTCGGTGTTCAGGGCATCAACCCGGCGACGGGAGAACTAGACGTATTGACGCCATCCACGAGCAGCTGGGGCTCTGCGCCGTTAGGTCCTGATCAGAAAAAGTCTTCGTCTCGAAAGACGGAGAAGAAGCCCGCCAACACCCGTCGAGGAGCCACAACATTGACGGAGCGGGATACAAAAAGTCTGCTCGACCGTGAGAAGCAGAGGTTCGCCCGAAAGGATCGAGAAAAAGAGACAATTCGTCAGGCCCAGCGGAAGGTTCACTGGAAGCGACACCTTCGTCGGTGGTCTTCCGGGAAGAAGGGCGAACTGAGTCCGATTGCTCAGTCAGTGGCCACCAACTCTCCTCGTAGTAGGTCTTGGTCAGCGGACACGGTGGTTCACAATACGCCGCCAGCCGAGCCTGCCGTTGCGCCTCCTACGATCGGCCTATCTAGAACCTCGCGGATTCCAGAAGTCCATGTAACTTCAGCTACCCCATCTCCACCGCTAGAAAGACCCCCAACCCCCGTGAGAAAGGACTCTTTTTTAGGTCAGCTCCCCCTCAGGGCCGGGCTTTTAGCTCAGGACCTGAGAGACGGCCGTCTCACAATGGCCATTCTGGTTTGGGGAACCAGGGATTTAGACGAGGAAAGGACTGCTATCACACGCACAACCACCACTACTGGCTTCAGCCCAAAGAATGGCATGCAGAGCCAATGCCAGAATCTGCCGCAGACAAGAGACAGCGACCAGTGGAGCAGAGTGGCCAACCGTCACATGAACATGCGGCGCGATATCGCGGTGACAACCTCAACAGACAACTCGGACGTACCAGTGACGACGTCGATTCGGTTCGTTCACGCTGGACAAGCCAAGAAAAGAGACGTGGAAGTGCCAGTGAAGACGTCGATCCGGTACGTTCGCACAACAGACATCCCAACGACGACGTCGGTTCGGCTCGTCAGGCAAAGAGATGCGACTCAAGGGGTGGCCAAGAGATCATATGCGAGGCATTCGGCACCGGACGAGACCGGCACATCACCCACGTCCACGTCTACATCACCCCCCACGAGCAAAGTGGCCAGCGCGGCGGACAATATCAACTCGGGCAACAGCACGACGGCGGTGGGTCCGACCAGCCCGTCCAGCAGCTCCGAAGACGGCGACATCGAAAGTCGTTTGAGAAGGGAGCAACGAGCGCAGGAACTCGCCACGCAAGTGGCATTACTGCTCGCATCGTCCCTCGTCTTCCTGGTATTCACAGCTGCTAGATGGACAATGAAGGGCGTGGCGTGGGTGGCGGAGATGGTCCTGTTGCTGCTGGGAGAGTAGAGGTGCTGTTAGAATACACTTACCAATAGAATTATCGACAAATAAGCGTCCGTTCGTACGTGCAGGTGTACTAATATTCGGTGACTGTTATCACTCGTCACCACCTTTACTAGGCATTTTCGCTGTCGTCGCTGTCGCCCTTCAAGAAGTACTAGAGGTCCAATTTCCTTTCGGAAGGCTTTAGCTGACACCGGATAGGGGACCGGTGCAGGGTTATCCCGCTACCCCACACATTCCCAAACTGCGGCCGTCAGTCTCGTATCATGCTGAACTGCGCTTTCGGCCTCGCCTTATCACAGCCGTCCCCTCCCCCCTACCTACCCAGCCGATGTACGGCGGCACGGCGTCCCCATGCCCTGCCCTGCCCTGCCACGCACCCCCGACCCGGTCCCTAGTGTACCGCGCCGATCGGCGTTGGTCGGGCTCGAATGTCAAGTCTTATCCCCAAAAACGTGTCCATCTTCAGCAAGTCGATGCCTGCTTGTGCTCAGGGAGGTACAGACGGGACAGACATATTGGAGAGCAAAGCGGCAACAAGCAGATATTACTATATAGGTGGTGTACATACTTCGTACACTACTACACGGTACACCTGCGCAGGATCGATGTAGCATGGGCCAGGCCTCATTAATCGGTGTTGTGCATTGCACGAGCGGGCGCCGGGCTGCGAGGTGCATGATCAGGTCGGGGTATCGGACGTCGACTGTCAGGTTTTGTGGTGGCCGACCTCCGGTTTAGCTTGCGAGGGGTGTTGGGATCACCGCAGGAGCCGAGGCCGATGCGGTGAGGCTGGGTGGGACAGGCGGGCGACTCGGTGCCGTGGCACAGGTCGGCGGGCGCCGATCCAGGCCATTGGTGGTCGCAATGCAGTTGTTTCTGCAGCGTCATCATCGGTTGGACGTTCGGATGCTGCTGCATCCATGTCTTATGTTGGCGATGATTTATAAAGGACAGTATGATAATAATAGTGACTGCTGCGATCTCGGCGAGCCTTGTGCTTAGAGACAGTACGTACCCTCTTGGACTAGCAACATATCGGTGGTAGCAAACGGCTGCAATCACGCACATGAAGTCGCGAATGAGACCAACGCAAGGGACGGCAAACGACGGATGGAAACGGGGGCGCTGCTGGGTCTCAGGTACAAGTCGGACACATGAGAATTAAAAGACTTGCTGTTTTCGGCGGAACTGAGCCCGGTCGAGCCCATATTACTCGTCAGATTGCGGGCACCGAGTGGTTCACGTGCGTCCGTGTAGTCAAGCAGTGGAGGCAGTTTTTTCACCAATTTTTTTTCTTGCTCCCTTTCCACCCGTTACCTTCCTCTTCTCGCGTCCCCTTTTTTTCCCCAGCAGGCCTGTAATACCATAGCATGACACCGCAATGCAAAGACTCATGGCTGAGGGGCGACCAAGCCCAGTCCTGTTCGCCTCGTCCACTAACGTCTCGAGTCGCGATTCCGTGGCAGCACTTGGAAGGTTCTGAGCGGAGCGAGCGGTCCAGGGCACCTGGCAGTGGCGGGCCAATCCGCCGCTGCCAATTACCATTTGGCGTCTCTCTGTACCCCGCGTTCCGGCGACCGGACCCACCTCTAACTAGCTCGCGCCTCCGATGATCGGAACAGATTTCGTCCCAAGCTTCACGGACGTTTCGTCAGGGCGCCCTACTACCTGGTCACCAAGTTACTACCTGGTAATAGAGAGTACCTCGAGGCAGGAACAGGAAGGTACCTTCATCTCTTGCGGGCGGCGGGCAGGCAAGCAGGGCACTTTTGCTGAGCACGCGGGGCACCTCTCGTATCTTTGTCGATTCAGCCCGCACGAAAGCTCCGGTACCTCCATACCTGGCCAGTGACCAGCGACGGACTGTTCCAGTGTCCTTCCACCGACAGGTAGGTTGTTTGTAGATAGGAGGGCCTCCCGGTCCGGCAGATACATATTGAGCTGCTCTTCCCCCACATCCTGCCACCTCCTCCGACCCAGGAAATTTCTACCCTTTCTACGCTTGTTACAATTCTCTCTCTCTCCATTCTCCTTTAACTTTCTTCCCCACGAGCGATCTTGCCTTGCCGTGACCCCCCAACCGAATCTCCGTCACTAGCCCTCCTTGAGAGATCGAGAGAGAGGATATTCCCACCGGTCCCTTATCGCAAGGACACACTTACTGCCTTTTGCATTTCGTTTTCCCGTTCGAGTCGCACACAATGCCTGTTGCCGAAGGTACCCCGCAGACTCTCTACGACAAGGTCCTCCAGGCCCACGTCGTGGACGAGAAGTTGGACGGCACTGTCCTGCTGTACATTGGTGAGTCATGGGTCCGACGAATTTGCTGGCCTTTCGTGGAATTCCACTGACGTGTTGCTCTTGTGTGTTGCAGACAGACATCTCGTTCACGAGGTCACCTCGCCTGTACGTGACGCTCTCTTTTTTTTAGAACCAATTCCCGCGTCTCGGATGACGTCGCGTCGATCTGACCCCACCACGACGGCTCGCTAACAAAGCCTGCAGCAAGCTTTCGAGGGCCTGAAGAATGCCGGCCGCAAGGTCCGCCGTCCGGACTGCACTCTGGCGACGACCGACCACGTAAGTCCTCCAGTTGCGCTCGCTCGCCCGCAGCAACATCGCTGACTCCGTGCCTGCAGAATGTCCCCACCTCGTCGCGGAAAGCCATGAAGGACATCGGCTCCTTCATTGAAGAGGAGGACTCCCGCCTTCAGTGCGTGACCCTCGAGGAGAATGTTAAGGACTTCGGCCTCACATACTTCGGCCTTGGCGACAAGCGCCAGGGTATCGTCCACGTTATCGGCCCCGAGCAGGGTTTCACCCTCCCCGGTACCACCGTCGTTTGCGGTGACAGTCACACCTCGACCCACGGTGCCTTCGGTGCCCTGGCCTTCGGTATCGGTACCAGTGAGGTCGAGCACGTCCTGGCTACCCAGTGCCTGATTACCAAGAGGAGCAAGAACATGAGGATACAGGTCGATGGCGAGCTGGCCCCGGGCGTCAGCTCCAAGGACGTCGTTCTGCACGCCATTGGCAAGATCGGAACCGCCGGCGGTACCGGTGCCGTTATCGAGTTCTGCGGTTCCGTTATCCGCAGCTTGAGCATGGAGGCCCGCATGTCCATCTGCAACATGTCCATTGAGGGTGGCGCGAGAGCCGGCATGGTCGCCCCCGACGAAATCACCTTCGAGTACCTCAAAAACCGTCCCCTGGCTCCCAAGTACGACTCGGAGGAGTGGCACCGCGCCATCAAGTACTGGAAGTCCCTCCAGTCCGACGCCGACGCCAAATTCGACATTGACGTCTTCATCGACGCCAAGGACATCATCCCCACCATCACCTGGGGTACCAGCCCCGAGGACGTCGTCCCCATCACCGGCACCGTCCCCGACCCCGAGACCTTCGCCACCGAGGCAAAGAAGGCCGCCGGCCGCAGGATGCTCGAGTACATGGGCCTGACCCCTGGCACCCCCATGGAGGACATCGTCGTCGACAAGGTCTTCATCGGCTCCTGCACGAACTCTCGTATCGAGGATCTGCGCGCTGCCGCGCACGTCGTTAAGGGCAAGAAGATTGCCGCCAACATCAAGCGTGCCATGGTCGTCCCCGGCTCCGGCCTGGTCAAGTCTCAGGCCGAGGCCGAGGGTTTGGACAAGATCTTCACCGACGCTGGCTTCGAGTGGCGTGAGGCTGGCTGCAGTATGTGTCTCGGCATGAACCCCGACATTCTTGCTGCCAAGGAGAGATGCGCCAGTACCAGCAACAGAAACTTCGAGGGCCGCCAGGGTGCCGGCAGCCGAACCCACCTCATGTCCCCCGTCATGGCCGCCGCGGCCGCCGTCGTCGGCAAGCTGGCCGACGTCAGGAAACTGTCCCAGTACCAGGCCAGCCCTCACATCGAGGCTGCCATCACCCCCGTCCAGCCCAAGGTGGACGAGAGGGTCACGGAGAGCGAGGCCGAGAGGGAGGCCATCGCCGACCAGCCCGAGGACAACCAGCCCCACACCAACACCAGCGCCGTCGGCGGCGCTTCCACCGGCCTGCCCAAGTTCACCAACCTGAAGGGTATCGCGGCTCCCCTGGAGATGTCCAACGTCGACACCGACGCCATCATCCCCAAGCAGTTCCTCAAGACTATCAAGCGTACCGGTCTCGGCAAGGCCCTCTTCCACGCCCTCCGCTTCAACGAGGACGGCTCCGAGAACGCCAAGTTCGTCCTGAACAACGAGCCGTACCGCAGCGCTAAGATCCTCGTCGTCACCGGCCCCAACTTCGGCTGCGGTAGCTCCAGAGAGCACGCGCCGTGGGCCCTGAACGATTTTGGCATCCGCTGCATCCTCGCGCCCTCGTTCGCCGACATTTTCTTCAACAACACCTTCAAGAACGGCATGCTTCCCATCATCATCTCCGACCAAGCGACGCTCGAGAAGATTGCCGACGAGGCTCGCGCCGGCAAGGAGGTCGAGATCGACCTGCCCAACCAGCTCATCAAGGACGCCGCCGGCAACACCCTCGCCAGCTTCGACGTCGAGGAGTTCCGCAAGCACTGCCTGGTCAACGGCCTTGACGACATCGGTCTGACCATGCAGCTCAACGACAAGATCACCGACTACGAGCGCCGCATGTCTCAGCTCACCCCTTGGCTCGACGGCACCAACTATCTGAGGAGAAATCCCAAGACTGGTCAGCTGTACGCCAAGGCCATCCCCGTTCCCAAGACGAACCGGGGCGAGACCAAGACGGAACCCCTCGAGTGGTAAACAAAACAAACAAATGGGCTGGTTTCTGGAGTTTTAAAGTAACGTGTCTACGATACGATGGGTTATTGGCTTTTTGGGCATATTCATATGCCGGCGGCGACTGGGAAATCAAATCAAGGGATTGGTCACATGGCTTTCTAAATGCACAAGCCGAGAAAAGTTATATTTTTTGTCATGTTGAAGTAAGGTAGATGCGCAGCAGCAGTAGCAGCAGCAGCACAAGAGAGCACTTGCGGGGGTCAACCTCCTGCTAAGAAGTTCCAACGTCCAACCAAGACTTGCTAAATCTCGAATTCGGATTCTCTCAGGATCCCCACGTGAACCACGAACCCCGATTCAATGCGCAGCCCCGCCGGCAGCAGCTCGTCAGGGACGCGCCAGACCCGGAACCGCCTGTGGAAGGCCTTGACCCATTCCTCGAAGACGTCGGGGCTGCGCAGCTGCTGGGCCACTATGCACACGCACGGCTCGGACCGGACCGCCTCCACCTCCTCCTCTTCCTGGACGCGGAGGCGGAGACGAGCGAGGTCGGCGGTCGCGGAGACGAGGGGCTCGACCAGGGCCTCGTTGTAGATGCAGTCGCAGCAGACGACGGCGTCGAAGCTGCGGGCCGCGGCGGAGCCCGTTAGGTCCGGCGTCGGCGTGTCGAGTTCCCAGTCCAGCGGGCGGAATTCGATGACGCCGGGGCCGTTGGCGGCGCTTGTTGAGGAAGTTACGCCGGCTTTTCTGCGCCGCGACGAGGAGGAGGAGGATTTGGAGGTGCTGGAGGGCAGGGGGTTCGCTTCGAGGTTCTGGTGGATCATGCGCGAGACGTAGGGCTGGTCCGTCAGGATGTAGCGGGATATGCGCGGGGCGAGGAGGAGGGCCGTCAGGGGGGATATGCCGCAGCCTAGTTCCAGGACGACGGAGGACGGGGTGAAGATGGGGTTGAAGGGGGATGTTGGGGAGGAGAGGTATGTGGCGAAGAGGGGGGTGATTTTCCACAGGACTGGAGCGTGTCAGCGGGCACGTAGTGAACAAGATGTTGTGTGTTCCGGAAAGGGGAAGTTAGATTGTCTTTTCTCACCTGCACCGGTTGTGCCGCCTGCGCGGGTCGACGAAAGGACCGTCGGGGACTGGTGGATCGTGAAGTCCCGGTCCGCGAGGGTGAGCGAGAGGGTGGTGGCTTTGGGGTCGATGAAGCCCAGGTTGGACGAGGGGATCTCGTGGGAGAAGAGGAAGAACGTTTCTAGTATTTGGTTTTATAAGTTGCTGGCATGGGGTGCGACGAAGGTGGATGGCCGGCTGAGCTGACCTTCTTCCGGATCAAGGATTTCATCCTCGAGGGTGGAGATGAGGGCTTTTACGGCCATGGCTTTCTCGATGTGTCTGAGAGGTGAGGGAGACTATGTTTAGGTTGATGGTAAAGTTACAGGTTATACTAGCGATTCTGTTGTCTTTTTCATGGTGTTTTGTGAGATTTTGGGTTGGTGGATGAAGCGAGTTGCTCTTGTGAGGTTGTGAGTGGATGAGTGTGGTGGAGGATGATTCGGGCCCGCACTAACAATTTTGGAGCCCGAACCACGATCTGACTTCTATGTCGATTCTGGGCTACGTTCAACTCGAAGCCACGAGGAATTTTGGTATTCCTGCCAATTTCGGGGTTTTTCGGCGAAATGAAGAATTGTATCCGTGGATATATGAATGCAACGGGCTTTCGTTGTGCTGATGCCGAATCAGAGACTTAGACGAAATCAATCTAGCTAGTGAAGTGAAACAGAACCGTAAGGGTATAAGTTGCAGATGACCAGCGACAATGTTGGGTACTGGTGGTGAAAACAAACCATTTGCAGACTGAGAATATAGAGTCTGAGTAAGTGGGACGAATTGAAAGTTTGGTTTCAACGGAAAGTAGGTAGATATCCAATCTGATCTAATTCGATATTAGTCTTGAAGAACTGGTATGATGACTGTCTAGTTCGAGAGCATGCTATCTAATTCTGCTTCCTTCCTGATGTTGAATGAATTGTATGGCTAATCTGTCTCCTATGTCTTGTGAGATAGTCCAGATTTCAAAGAACCGTTCGAAATCCCCTTGAATGAACATTGGTCATATCTTCCATTGACCTCTGGCCTCTCTACCCCAGAAGTCTTGCTCAGGCGTTTGTAGTCACTGCCCCCCCCCCCCCCCCCCCCCCCCCCCCCCCCCCCCCCCCCCCCCCCCCCCCCCCCCCCCACTCGCCTTGTCCCGTTTGCTGATCTGCATCGGCCAGGCATACGCGACGGATAACAGCATTAACGCGGTTCCCAAAGGAAGGTCTTGACACTTTTTGTCTAGTGGATTCCACCTCTCTACTCTTGCCGCCATCCAACTGCCTTTCCTTCCAACCCCTTTCTACTTAACCCTTTCCCGATTGCCACCCTCCCTACTTCTCTGCTCAAGATCTCCTATCAATCCTCAAACTTCATCCTCCTCACACCCAATCAGACCTTTGCAACAACTTGCAGCGTCATACGTAGACATGGCTTCAGTACAGTCGACGACCCAGCCGCCTGGATTGGGAAATCGAATTCTCCTGGACAAGATTGACAAGCTACGAGAGCTCGGGATCTCGAAGCAGGTCCCTCTTCCCCAGGTACTGAACCGTGGACAAATATAAGCTTCGCTCTTCGCTGACTTGCCCCCTCTTCGTTCAGCTTGTGGTCGTCGGAGACCATGGGTCTCAAGTCGACAATAGACGGGTCGTCCGAGGGTGCTGCCTTCAGCAAAGACATTCTGCGTGTCGAGATTTGTGGCCCTGAAGAAGAGCATCTGACTATTATTGATGTCCCTGGTAAGCAAGCTTGCCTCTGGTGCTTTTGTCGGTGCAGTAACTAACCTACCATCCAAGGCATCTTTGAGAATCCCCAAGAAGGTAGGCACTTCTCGTTTGGCCTTCAACCGACATTGCTAATTAATTGCAGGCTTTTCAACCGCTCATGATGTGGCCTTGGTCAAGTCCATGGTTAAGGGCTACCTAAAAGATTCGAGAACCATGTAAGTAAACTTTACCATCATCTGGTTTCTTCAACTGACGAGGCCATCCAGCATTCTTGCAGTCATCCCCTGCAACGTCGACGTGGCTACCCAGAACATCCTGACGTACGCCGCCGAAGCGGATCCAGACGGCAAGCGCACCCTCGGTGTCCTCACGAAGCCCGACCTGGTCAAGACCGCCACCCGACAGGCCGCCATGGACCTCATCAGATGCAAGCGTCGGGACCTTCAGCTGGGTTATTACGCCGTCAGAAACCGCGGCGCCGACGACACGTCCTCCAGCAAAGACGAGCGAGACTTCGAAGAGAAGCTCTTCTTCGAGCAGGACCCTTGGTCAAAGCTCGACAAGTCTCGGCTGGGAATTCCTGCACTTCGAAAGCGGCTTCGCGAGCTCCTCATGGAACGCACGAAGAGCGAGTTCCCAAAAGTCAGACAAGACATTCAGCAGCAGCTTGCCGAGGCCAAGGCCGAACTTAAAGCCCTTGGCCAGCCCCGAAGCACTGCGGACGAGCAGAGGGCCTATCTTGGCAACATTGTGAGCCGTTACAGCGAGCTGAAGAAATTCGGTCTGGATGCTTACTACACCGGCGACCCTGTGTTTGAGAAGCGGCCAGAGCTCAAGCTTGTGACCCGCATCAGGGAGATGAACACTGCCTTTTCCAATACGTTCTTCAAGAATGCACACACCCGCAACTTCGAGAAGTTTGAGGAGGTCACCAACAACGAGGAAAATGATCGACAAGCTTGTGCAAGCGAGACATCGGACGACACGGTCACCCGAAGCAGTCTCTATTCGCTCACCTTCTCTGTTCCGCCAGACGACTTTTATGAGCTGGACGGAATTCTGTCGGAGCCTTACCAATGCTGCTCGCCTGATAAAAATGGCATCATGAAGCACCTGGAACACCTGTTTCTCACCTCCCGCGGCTATGAGATGGGCACTGTGAGTAACCTTCGCCGGAATCCTTTGTACTTCGACACTGACCCGCTGGTGTAAGTTTGGTGGCCACATGCTTCCCACAGCTTTCAAGGAGCAGTCCAAAAAGTGGGAGGATTTAACTCTGGCTCACATCAGCAATGTGATTCTTGTCGTGCACCGCTTCATTTACAACGTGGTCCAAGAGGCATGTGCCGACCAGCAAGTCAGAGAGACGCTCTGGTCCTTCATCCTGGAGGACATGGTGAAGGCATACCAGAGCGCAATGGACCATGCAAAATTCCTCATCCGTGTCGAACGGGAAGGCCGCTCGATCACCTACAACCCGGCTTTTAATAAAGCCTTTGATAAGGTCAAAGCCAAGCGATCCTCCGACAGGTACAAAAGTTTCGTAACCAAACTGCCAAACGGAGCGGGTGCCTTGGTCAAGTATGTGCCATGGACGGTAATCCAAAACCCTCCATAGGCAACCACAGGCATCGAGGAGACATGCCACACCATTCACGACGTGTTGGAGAGCTACTATGACATCGCCCGCGCCAGGTTCGTGGACATGGTCTGCACGCAGGTCGTTGATCACTTCCTCCTCGGGGGCGACAAGAGTCCTCTGGGAGTTTTGTCCCCGAACCGTGTCTTCGAGATGTCGAGTACACAGCTCGAGGTGGTCGCCGGAGAGGACTTGGTCACCAAGAGCACCCGTGAGATGTTGGTGAGCAACATCAGCATGTTCGAGGCTGCCAAGAAGATCCTGTGTGCCTGAATTGGTCTTGAAGTAGCAAAGACGCCAGAAGCTGGCGGCAGCTCTGTGTTAGTTGCGAGGAATTGTACAGGGGTCGGTTATTAAGCCAGTAGCTAGCTATGTAGAGAGTGACCATAGCGTCATCTTCGTGACAATCAGACAACCATGCTCTCGTGCCTTGGAGGCTGATGCAGTGCAGTGAGACGCGCCTTGCTTCCTATCAGACTTCGCTGTCGTCGCCGTCGTCTGATACTGGTTTCGGCTTGGCTACATGTTGAGAGCGAAGCTTGCAGGAGGAGAAACCCGCGATGCTCCTATCAACGATGGAGTTGGAGCCGAAAACGACACCCGGAAGGTGGTGCCACAGACGCGCATTGTAGATGCTCCGTAGCTTACCGTATTGACTTGCTACTTACATAGTAGGTATTCTCATTGGGTAATTAGGATCTCCCGTCTTACGTGGTTCCAACGTCGTCTGAACCTAATTGCAGTTGTCGTTGGGTCAACCAAAGCTTAAGGTCCCTGGCAGATGCAGGAGGGAAGGCATGGCCCGACTGAGGTATTTCCATCCATTGGTGGTGGAAGGGGAGTCGAACCGGAGGCCCACCGGCCCGGGGGTTAGAGAAAAGCTTGTTCCATTGACAAGAGTCGCATCGACCCACGTGACCGCGCTAGGGATTACACTAGAAGCCGTTGCCTCCCTGCAAATGAGCAACTGCCCCGGGCATCCTTGCCACCGCCGAAGACGCTCCGACGGGAGGCGTTGAAACTCGACGTCGCTAATAACGTTCCACAGCCGTTTACCATTGCCACAACCAGCCGCATCTAAATGGTCAAATAACCTTCAGGGTCTCCCCGACCACGCCCCCTTGAAAAGCAGTGCACAATTGCCGTACGTTTCCAACCGACATAAACTGCACCTTCTGCGCCCCCGCCGCCCCCCCCACCCCCCGACCCAGGACCGACTTCAAACACACGAGACAGGGCGCTTTTTCTCTTGGGCCGGTTAGCCTCTCTACCCACATTGCATCCCCCGGCCTGACCCCCTGGAAAGAGGGCCATCTGGGGTGCTGCAGTGGGCGGACCCTGCGTCGTACGCACGACTAGCTGCACCAGGACACACCTGGGCACACTCTAATCCCCTTCCTTTCTCCCCGTCGACGTTGCGATGGGTCGAGTCTCCGACGTCGCTTCCTCGGCCTACAGGTCCGTGAGGGACTTCCTCATGGGCAAGGCGTATAAATACAGCTCCATCCCGGACGACGAGACTAGGGACGACATCGAGGAGTATCCCGAGACTTACTGGCCCGACCAAAAACGTCGTCTTCTCATCCTCACATTTGGCGCCATGGTCTTCGCCGCCCTTCTCTCGTTGGTTCTGGGCTTCAGGTGAGTTATGAGAACGGTCCTCGCTCAGTGGCGTACACCCAAGGTAGTCCCTATCTAACATGACCAACAGTCTCGTCAGCGGCCAGGCGCCGGGAGACAAATCCATCTCGCAGTTCTGGGGCCAGTATTCGCCGTTCTTCTCGGTGCCGTCTGAAATCAACGCCGCCACGCCCGAAGGATGCGAGATCACCTTCGCACAGGTCCTCTCACGGCACGGCGCCCGGGACCCCACGGCCGGCAAGACCGCCGTCTACAAGGAGCTTGTCGATCGCATCCACACCCGCGTCACCCAGTACGGCAGGGGCTTCGAGTTCATCAAGGACTACCAGTACACCCTCGGCGCCGATGAGCTCACGGAATTCGGCCAAAGGGAGATGGTCGACTCGGGCGAAGCGTTCTACAAGCGCTACCAGTCTCTCGCCGCTAACGCCGATCCCTTCATCAGGTCTTCTGGTCAGAACCGCGTTATTGAGTCAGGCCTCAATTGGACCGAGGGCTTCTTCGGGGCCAAGATTCAGGACGGCCACAGCGGGCCCGACGGAGGCCTCTCGGGCCGGGTAATGATCATCCCGGAGGAGAAGGGCATCAACAACACGCTGGACCACAGCCTGTGCACCGCGTTCGAAGACGGCAAGTTTTCTAACGTCGGCGACGAAGCCCAGGCTGCCTGGCGTGAGGCTTTCACGGCCCCCATCATGCGGCGGTTGAACGACAACCTGCCCGGTGCCAACATCAACGCCGAGGACACGGTCAGCTTCATGCAGCTGTGCCCGTTCAACACTGTGGTGAACGGCACGCAGTCGCGGTTCTGCGATCTCTTCACTCTGGACGAATGGAAGGATCTTGAGTACTACGAGACACTGGGCAAGTACTACGGCTTCAATGCGGGCAACCCGCTCGGGCCGACGCAGGGTGTCGGCTTCACCAATGAGCTGCTCGCGCGGCTGACGAAGAAGCCTGTGGAGGACCGCACGTCGACCAACTCGACACTGGACGCAGACCCGACGAGCTTCCCGCTCGACAAGGTGCTCTACGCGGACTTCAGCCACGACAACGACATGATGAGTATCTACGGCGCGCTCGGCCTGTACAACGAGACGGCACCGCTCTCCAAGACAAACCGGACGTCGGTGCAGGACGCCAAGGGGTTCACGGCAAGCTGGACGGTGCCCTTCGCAGCGCGCATGTACGTGGAGAAGATGAAGTGCGGATCGGACGAGGAGATGGTCCGGATTCTCGTCAACGACAGGGTGGTCCCGCTGAACGGTTGCGGCGCGGACAACCTGGGACGGTGCAAGCTGGATGCGTTCGTCAACAGCCAGAAGTTCGCCAGGGGCGGAGGACTCTGGGACCAATGTTTCGTGTGATACCCAGAAATAGGCTCTCAGGGTTGCATTATCGGGTTGATTTTCGTCAGGGGAATGGGAGCCAGGATAGTATAGCCGTCAATGAGATCTCTCAATAATAGTGACAAGTCACGATTGCCAAGCCACAACCGCAAACGTGAAGGTGCCAAACGTCAGTGTCAAGTGTCTCGTTGGGGGGCGCTAAGTTTCGGTCGATAGACAGGGGCAGAGATGCCTGAGTGTTATCAACAGTGCTATTTAGTGGGTTGCGGGGACGTGTTTCCCACTGAAGTCAGAGCCCGTTGTGTCGGCTATAAGGGGTTTTTTTTTTTGCTATGATTATCTCGGCACTTCATTCCTCGCCAAGAGGAAACAAAGCATGGCAAGAAAGCGCCTTTTTGGCAGGGGTGCAGAGCTGGTTTCGTTTCGAGGGCTCGCCAACAGCTCGACGCACGTCATTGGGCCCGCTGAGAAGGCGCCTGCGCGCTCTGCGTTGCGTTCGGCCACCCAGGACCGGCTCCCCGGGTCATTATGCCAGCTATGCTGTTTGATGGCGGCAGCCATGGAGGTGACAGGACGGGAGCTTGAGCTTCCTCTCGATGTCTTTCTCACACATACGGACGGGCCTGCACCGTGTCGGACTCAGATGAAATGGAATGTGCGCCGGTCCTACCGCCCGCGCCCTGGCAGTGTCCCCGTTTGTTTCTTCGGCAGGCGCTAGGCGGTGATTGGATAGTGACGGGGCTCGCGGCACAGCGCACCAACCGCCGGGAGCCTTTATGGAAACACAACGAGAACACTTATTACGCAACCAAGGCAATAAGCTGACAGTGGAGGCAGGTAGGAAGCACCTAGGATGTTGGCCAAGCTCCGGGGGAAGGTGGAGGGGCTTCGCTTGGGGGGGAGGGAGCCTAAAAGTACGCAAGTGCAGCCCATTGCGCTCAACTTGGAAGGTTGCTTACCATCTCGTGCTACTTGACCTGAGCTGAACCAAGGAAGAAGCCGAGAAAGAAAGCGGAAGGCAGCCTTGGTAAGGCGTATATGTACGCAAGGCAACTTAGCTTGGAGTACAACGTGCTGACCTGGCCTTGCGCTCCGCCTCGTCAGCCTCCAAACAAGGTTTCGCCGGGCTTTGGATTCTTTCACAGGTCGTAGTGTACCTAGTGTAGTGAAGTGTATACGCTCGGTACCTCTGGTGGCAGGCAGCGCCTTTTTCCCGACTCCCTGGCCCTCTCAGTTCTCCGTCGCTCCACTCCATTGTCTGTCGCTTCCAGGTAGTGCTTCCTCCGCACATGCCACAGCCACACCTCCGGCGACAATTGACTGCAACCCGCTCCACCACCAACACCATCTGCGCCTGCCTTACCACATCCTCGTCTTGCCCATGAGCCGGACCTCCATCGCCTGCCGCATACCTACGACCATCGTCACCGATTGAACCACCACGCTGCGCACCTCTCTCAGGTCGACGGATTCTCGTCGCAATTGAATCGCAACCATGGTGTCGGCCGCTGGAGGCATCGTCATCGCCATCTTGGTCATTCTCATCGTGGCCGCTATTGGCTGGGTCGTCTTCACTCAGCTTCGCGCCCGGAGACTAGGCGTACGTCGACTGCCCCCCCCCTTCGGAGCCTCTTCTCTTGATGTTCGGCTCTGGAAGATGATCGCATTGCACCGAGATCTTTTCCCCTCTTCTTCTCGTGCTAACCCGTCGCAGCTTCCGCCCCCGTCGCTATCCTCGTACATACCATTCCGAAAATCCGAACCACCGTCCTACGGACCCCCGCGCCCAGCCCCGAGCGGCGTCGTCGGCTGGATCAACGACAAGATCACCTCGTTCAAGAACCGCAACAACCGCTCCGCCGCCGGCGCCTACGAGCAGCCCTCCGCCGACAACACCGCCCGCCGAGGCTTCGGCCCCCTCGACCCCGACGAGGCCTGGGACACGCGCGTCGGCCACGAGGCTGAGACGTACGGGCCCTACGGCAACTATGAGGAGCAGGAGCTCGGCTACCGCGGCGGCACCGGCAACAGCTACAACATGAACCTCGCCAGCACGCCCCTACCCCACGACGAGCCGAGAGGCCGCAGCCTGAGCCGGGACCACGATGTCGGCCTGAGCGCCCCCAAGGGAGGCAGGAATCCGTTCGACGACGACGCTGAGCCGAGCAACATCAGCCTCCGCGGCGTCAGCCCCCGTCCGATTGTCGACACCGCGCCTCAGCAGCAGCAGAAGGAGAACGGCGAGAGTCCGACGGAGCGGAGATCCATCTTCCGGGAGAACGTATAGTTGTGGACGGCACGGTTGCGCTATAAATCGCTGAGAATGGGCACTGCCTAGAAAAGAAACCGCGGCCTCTAGAGATGGCCCGACGAGCGGTCAAGGCTGTTGTATTTCGTGAGGAACTTTGCTTCTTCGGAGGGGTGAAGGGGGCAGTTTGTCCTAGGGCAGGCAATGCGACGAAGGACATGATGTAAGGAAAGAGAGCCGGGGTGGTGGGCTCCGGGACATGTCACGATCGGGATGTGGGATGTGCGTTTTAATGCGAATCCACGGCGTTGGGTCTGGTTTTTTTCCTATTTTGTCGCCTCAACTTTTTTTTCTACCGCGGAGGCAATAAATTTATACAATACCGCGATCGACGCAGCTTCTCCCTGAACATGTCTCTCCCTCGGGACAAAGCACCACGACCCGCCGGCCTGCCGCTCCCGGCATCTTACCGGGCAACCCGCGGAGAGGGACGAACGACGGCTCGCCTGATTTGCAGCTCCCATCATCGCATGCGCAGTCCGCGGGCGGCGATTGGTCGACAAACCACCGGGTCCCTGTCCGCCCGCCCGCCTGATCCGAACCCGCCAAGCCCACCCCTCCCGTTGGGAAGCCTGACCTGACAACCGTCCGGGGTGGGAACCAGGACATCGAATTCAATGGGAATAAGGTCCCTCGGGACAGGCGACGACCGCCCGCTTTCTCCACTATTTGCGCCGCGGTGACCTCATCTCCAAACCCCCGCCATCGCATTCCTTCCCCTCTGACTACCCCTCCAAAGGTGAAAGAACTTTAACTCCCAAAACCCCATTGATCGGCAGCAACATCTCCCCCTCGACGCGATACCCTCTTCACGACCGCGGAGGAATTGACTTAACTTTTGGATAAATCTCTTGGCATTCGGAAACAACGACAGCAGCAGCCAAGATGGCGGACCTCAACCTCCAGGAGATCCACGACACCCTCCTCGACATCGCGAGCGAGGCGGGCAAGATGATCATGGCGGCGAACCCGTCGTCGATCGACCAAGGAACGAAGCTCAACTGTGCGTCTCCTCCCTTCCATACCCCCCCGAGCGCGAACCCAAGCTGATGCCTCCACCCGCCCGCAGCCGTCGACATCGTCACCGAGACAGACCAGGCCGTCGAGAAGATGGTCTCGACCCGCCTGAGCTCGGCCTACCCCTCGATCAACTTCATGGGCGAGGAAACGTACACAAAGGGCACCCGCCTCGGCCCGGAGCCCACCTTCGTCGTCGACCCCATCGACGGCACCACGAACTTCGTCCACTCCTTCCCGGACGCCTGCATCTCCCTCGGCCTCGCCGTCGACTGCGTCCCCGTAGTCGGAGTCATCTACAACCCCTTCCAGGACCTCCTCTACACCGCCATCAAGGGCAAGGGCGCCTACATGCGCCGCGCGGGCGGTCCCGCCCAGCGTCTCCCCCTTGCCAAGAACCCTCTCCCGCTCCGCGGTCTCGACAGCGCCCTGCTGGCATGCGAGTGGGGCTCCACGCGCGACGGGCCCAACTTCGAGCTGAAGGCCGCCACGTTCCGCAAGCTCGCGGCGACCAAGGAGTCAGGGGGCGCCATGGTGCACTCGATGCGCGCGCTTGGGTCCGCGGCGCTGAACATCGCGGCCGTCGCCGCGGGCCAGCTGGACCTGTACTGGGAGGGCGGGTGCTGGGCGTGGGACGTGTGCGCCGGGTGGTGCATCCTGGCCGAGGCCGGCGGCATCATGGCCGGCGGGAACCCGGGCGTGTGGGACCCTGCCGTGGACGAGCGGGTGTACCTCGCCGTGCGCGGGGCGCCGAGCGGGCAGAGGGAGATCGTCGAGGAGTTTTGGGGGGTGCTCGGGGACGGGAAGCTTGACTACACCGTCTGAGAGGCAATCTCTCTGTGGTGAGTGGGTGAAAAGTTTTGTGTGTCAGGGATCTATAGATGGTGGAAATTCAGACCATTTGGGATACAGAAAAGAACAGAATAGAGCCAAGGATTGGATATGATGAATAATCGTTTAGAACCAGCTGCTGCATAGAAGAAGTGTCACAGTCGTCTCATGTTACTACTTCTCTGGCTGAGTTCTATGTTCATCCCGAGTCCAGTTGATGATATCGGATGGAAACGACCACGGGAAGGTCCCAACGACCTGTAGCCTATGAGACTCACTGTTGTGCACCCCTGGTCGAAGCTTGAAGGCCTGCTGACTTGGCAGTCTCGTTTTGGTGTGGGCATCCCATAGCAAGCTGCTCGATGGAGCATCGTTCTATAGTCCCCAGATCCTACCTACGAAGTCATGATTCTTCACTTGTAGGGGTTGTCTTGACCGTCCTCTGTTCCAGATCAGCAGTATGCACGCAAAGGTAGGGTTCAATCTGCACCAAGGGATTGGCCACGCATTCTGATCAGTAAGACCCGCCGGTCGGTCTCAATCGCCCTATCTGAACTCTTTCTGGAGGACTCTCGGATCTAACTGTCTTAGGATACCCAGCATTCATCAAATACCAGTGCTCAAGTGGAGAACAGAAGAGCACCAGATACGCGGTGCCCGGGCATAATGAAATGAGGTCAGGACCCAATCAGGTTCAGCATCGTTGCTTTCTTGTGATACCCTGGGTTGGCAAGTGTACTAGGAGAAACAGTAGTGCATGACGTGTATGGCTGCTCCGGCCGTACTGTTTTTCAACACATGCCAGGGAAGCGCAGGGTTGAACAGACTGCCGAGCCTCTTCGGAAACTCTGTTGAGATCCATACATTTGGAGTGAAACCTGAGTAGCTAATACGAGAACAGAGACATCATCGACCCGCAGATTCGGTTTCGTCAGCGTCTAGATTCCTCCCGCTTCTTATCTGTTTTTCCTCATCCGGGAAATGGTATCAGAAAGTAGAAAGAACAATGGACTCGTCAGACAGTGAGCATTCCAACATCATCGCACAACCGACTTTCACATGGCGTAGACTGCCCCACGCTCGCTACTCTGCTCGTGTACAATTGCATGTGATTAATCATGAATGCTCCGTATCCCTGCCTGATTGGTAAAGTAGACCGAAATCTTTGGAATAGAGCAATATCTTATCCGGCGCGGGAGGAATGATGTAGGCGACGCGTAGCGAAACAATGTCTCACGGTCGTCTGTGACAGCTTGGGACTACCTGAAAGCAAGGCAAAATAACAGAAATAATTCCAATAATCCACTCCCAAGCTTGCCACATTGAGATGTGTTCCAAAAATTGCATCAGATGTCAGCAAAGAAGGAAAGTCCGAGGGAGCTTCAAGGCCCCCTATTATAGAAATGCACGTATCGCTCGGGAAATCAGAGAAACGAGCACTGAACAGCGAGCATCGGAATAAATCCAAATGACATCCTGTGAGTGCCATTTGAGATCGAGGAGACAATCTTCTCAAGGCGGCGGAAACGCTGTTGTCTATCGCGTTTCGCAGCTCGCTCTATGACTTCTTGATTTGCAGGCTCGCTGTACACTAAATGATGAGTTATCGCTCTCAACTCGGTGTTTGTTTCGTATTGGCCACGCGAGAAATCATCCATCCGGCTGAGACACTTTCAGAGGCAAATACCTGGGTGTAGCACATCAACGTTGACAGCAACCAAGCCACAGGACACAGAGACGACATAAGCTACGCAGCAGGTAACTTAGCCAAGGGGGCTCTTGGGTATTCCACCACCCCTATCTCCCATCCCTTCCAGCTACATTAGCCCGTCGCTATCCACCCTCGTCGCTTCTGTCCTTATCACTTCTGTCCGTCCTCGTTGTATAGTATTGGGGGGATGCCAAATACTCAATCTAGGGGTGTGGAATGAAAGTCCCCTTAGCCAAAAGACGGCAAAGCGAAACACAGCAGAGCCAAACTTGCCCTGCTGGCCCCCTGCGTCAGCGTGCCGCTTGACGACCATCTGATGCGGCCTGCAACCACCAGAACCTACGACCTACGACATACACGGTCGCCCGCCCACACAAACGACACAGTACCGGAACCACAAAACAACAGACGACGTTGAAGGCGGCTCTTTCGCAGATGTCGAGAAGCGTGGGGGTTGGCGAGAACGTCAGCGCCCTATAGGATGGCGTGCGCGGGGTGGGTGGAGCACCAGCTCAGGGACCATGGCACATCCTTGTCTCTGGCCGTTGAAGAAACGTGTTAGTCGAGAATTAAGCATCGAAATCGAAAACCGGCAATTGGGACGGCGTCGTATGGGATTTCCGTTTGGTTTCCCGTGAATTGCGTGGTGGTGGCGACAATCTTGGTTGCCGCAACACCCGCTTGTGGCGAGAAGGTGGTCGCCAACTCAGCACCACTGGGAAGCCGGTGGTAGGTGAGAAGGAGACGGGACGTTGGCCGCCAACATAAGGACCAAACTCTCGTATTGGTGTGCAGTGCAGCCGGCAGTCAAAGATACAAACCGCTTATGGCTTGTTCGCCCTGAGCCATTTCATTGAGCCGTGACTCAGATTCGTAGACTTTTACACGTGTGAAGAGGACCAGCAGGTCAAAGAGCACTCGTTGTTGGCGTCCCAATCGCCACCCACCCCACCCTCGCCGCGGGCTTCACACCCCCAAGGATCCCAAACGGGCACTAGCGCGAGTTCCCATATAGAACCCTGTCATGGGGTCGACCGGAAGGTGATGCCTGCAGATGGAGATGCGGGGCGGCGAAAAACAGATTCAACGTCGACGTAAGGGGGGCGTTTTGACGACATTCTCGACTGAAGATCCAGTTTGAGTCAAACAGAAGGAAGGCGCGACTGCCGCAAGCTCACGACCGAGTGGTGAGAGAAATTGGTGGGAGGAGAAGGACAGGTTGGCCAAAAGGCGGTGGAGTGGAAGTACGGGCCAGCACTCGTGTTTGGAAAAGGATGGAGGTTCGGCGAGTGTGCTACCGAGGGGAGCGAAGAGCATATGCGGTAGATGCATATAAACAGTGTTCCGGGATTCTCTTAGCGGCGTTGCATGTGGGCGGTGGGGCAGAGGGACACCACCACGCACGGAGCGAAGCGGTGGGTTCGGGCAGCGGGCGGCGGGCGGCGCTAACGAGCGAGGTGGTGGGTGCGTGTCATTCGACGGGGGAGGGCGGAAAGCATACGCTACCTAGGTACGGATAGCCTGTAGTAGTGTAATTCTAGGTATGCCGGCCCAACAAGATACAGCTGAGATGTGAGATAAGGGCCCCCGGAGGCAGTGCTGCAGTGCGCGAAACTGGTCAGCGTTATCTCGCATGCGGCGACGAGCTTGCGACCATCGCAGGGAACACCCAACACCCAGCCGCGAGAGGGGCAGACGACATGCCACCCGCGAATAGAATGATGCGAGGCGATGGCTTCCTGGGCTGGTGTCACTGCAGGATGGCCGAATACAGGATGCACTGCAGCCGTTGCTGGTGAACCGACGTGCAGTGCCGGGAAATTTGGCCAGAGGTAAGCCGCCACCGGTGCCTGTCAACAAGTACGACGACCAGGACCGGGGCTGACCGACGTCGGCGCGGTGCTGGGGTGTCGGCTACCAGTTGCAACACTAGTAATAATAGAGCCAGCCTGCCGCCTGCAGAGTGGACGTTGGATCATGGATAGGCATGTCCTTGCACTGGGCCGACTGCCGCGCCCGCGCACTGTTGTTGCTGTTGCTGCTGCTGCCCGCCCTCGGTCTGGCCTTGTCAAGCTTGGTTTGCAGCCAGGTTGATATTTGGATTCGAGATCTCCCACACTTTAGTCCGATCTTCTCGCCGTCGCCCATTCGTGCCGCCTGATCTCAACCTCGGAGCGGTTCCACAACGTCGTCATGCCCTCTTCACCGCATCTTGTTGGTGATGATCTCGGATGACTGGCTTCCCAAAGGCCCTATGTCTTTCCTTGGAACGGGAAATTGAAGATGTGGGAAGGGGCTATTCATCCTCGCAATTGTCACCCGGCTTGGCAGTGACGGAGTGGTGTCCGACAGCTGAACTGTTATTGTGAGGTATGACCAAAGTGGAAACGGCAGTCGTCAGGCGATGTAGGGACTCTCGCCCTCCAGGTGCATATCATATGCGACAGCCGTCTGAAGTGTGCACATGTTGCGTCGCAGTAGTAGCGCAAGAGAACAGCGTCGAAGGTGCGTGAGCTGGTGGGAGTCTGGAGATGCGAACTTTTGGTGGTGGCGGAGAAGAACTGACAGCGTCGCGTCGGAGGTGCTGTGGGCGCCGTCCAATCAGGTGGGCCAATGACTAACGAACTCGGATACAAGGATGCGGCGCATCCGCAGCACCGTGCGAATATCCATGGTCCAATCAAGCGTCCCAAGTGCGTCGGAGCGTCCAGCCAATAGTACCGTCGGACATGACAGAATTGGGCCATGAATTGGGGAGGAAGTGGGCAGCAGCATCGGGGAGGATACCAAGGCACCGAGGGTCAGCAATTTTGCAGCCAAACGAGCCGTCTGGACCAGCCCAAAACTGATGATCCGTGGAGCCGCAGGAAGACTCAGTCGATGCCGGCCCATATGCCCCATGCCACACTCAGCCGGTTATCTTGGTTGCTGCCAGCTCGTAATTATAATCCTTGCGGTGAGATCGCGTGTCGTGATACGCAGCGACAACGGGGCAGAGTTGAGGAGACGGAAGCAGACCAGAGCAGGCCAGACTCGGTACTCGCGTGAAACACTCGGCATTCGTCCGCTGCCGTGCTCTGGTGACATGACGACGATCCACAGGCACCACCAGCCCACCACTGTCCTCAGGCTGGACTTGGACAGCAGCGAGCAGAACCAAGGCGGGCGCCGTCGAGGTTGCGGTGGGAGCGAATTGCCTCATCGAGAGTCGCCCGTACAGCCAGCTCATCGTCCAATGTTGGAAGAGGCGGAGAGTGATCGCCAACCGCTGGCGTCCGGCATTGGCGTTGTTTTGGAGGGTTGACAGGCGCAGCTCTCACGTTAGGTTTGGGAGATCCTTGACCAAAGTGGCCGTGTGATCAGATGTGGTCAGCGGGCGAGGACGAGAGACGAGGGGCAAGGAGGAAAGAAAGCGCCTCCCGTCTGAGGTTCGCCTTACTTCGTCCGAAGAACCGACGGCCGGCGTCGGCATCCTTGCCGTGTCCCACTGCTCACGCGAGAGGAAGACTGTGAGGAAGAGGAAGAGAAGAAGGACGAGAAGAAAAAAAAAATCCACCACACACACCCACCACCACTCCGGGCAGTCACCGTCGAGCTACTACTGCATGAAGCAGCTAGCGCAACTTCCATTGCAAGCGGATATTTGTCCCAGGGACCGTGCGCCGGAATGACGCTAAACTAGCGCAAGATCCCTCCCCCGTCACCCGCATGTCTGTGGACCCCAAGAGCGCCACCTATGCAAGTATCCCAGGCCGAACCCGCCTGCCACCCGCGATATCTGCATAGGTGATAGATACTCTGACCCCTGTGCATGAGCGTCCAGGCCTTGCCGCTGCACACTGCGCTCTGCACTCTGCAGTGCGTCCTTGCCCTGGGCGGTGGCCGTCGGTCTGGAAACCTGGGCGCGCCTCCCCTCGTCCAACCGGCGCCCCACCTACGCGGCGCTGCACTTGCAAGTTGCACGTTTTCCCCGTACCTATTAGCGGGCTAGCAGCCGCACTGTGTCGTTGGCGCCGGGACGGTGTAAGTCGAGTCGTATCAGACTGGCTGGCCCACGGGAGCCAGATACGGAGTGTAGAGAGAAGGACGAGGAAAAATGTGAACCTCGCTCCTCTGCTCCGCCCGTCATCTGCATTCCTCGCACCAAAATACCAAGGCAGCCCGGCTCGACACACCCACGCACCCTCCGGCGCTGGCTCCCGCTTTCATCCGCCCATCCTTCTTTTATTCTAGCTCCATCTGGCAACCCCCCGGGGCCTCTGCAAGCGCCTGCAAGTCCAGTCCACAGTCCACCCCGACAGCCGCTATCGTCCACGGATCCACGTCTGGGGAGCAATATTTACCTCGCTCCCCTCCTGCTTCCGCTCCTCGTTGCATTCCTCTCCTCCCAATCTCATCATCGCCATCTGGGAACGGACGTTGCTGCTCTCCCTGTGTCTCTTTCTCGTCCAAGACGAAGCTGCCGCCAGACACGAGAGAAGAGAAACGTGTAAAAGCGTACACGCATCCCGACATTTCGCTCCTCCAGTTCCTACGTTCCAGTAGTTTCTAGTCGAGTGTTCTGTCGCATCGTAAGACTTGAACCAAGTCGAGAGACAATGGCCCTAACCAAGCAGAAAAGCCCTCGCAATCCAGACGACTTTCCCACCGCACAGCTCTTCCTCCTTGGTGAGTCACACATTCCTCCAGCATCCAGCCACCACCTCTCCCTCCCCCTCCCTTGCCTGATATTCTGTGTCTCGTCTTAAGCCTCAAGCTCCCGCTCCCGCGTTCCTCCCACACTAACACTCCATTCCCAGCCATCGTACGCCTTGCCGAGCCCATCGCACTCACATCCATCTTTCCCTATGCCTGGGCCCTCGTCAAGAGATTCGAGATTGGCAACGCTGAAGATGCCTCATTCTACGCCGGCCTCCTCATCTCCTCCTTCTCCCTCGCGGAGGCCCTGATGGGCATGTACTGGGGCAGTCTTTCCGACCGTATCGGACGGAAACCCGTACTCTTGCTGGGATGCATCGGCACCATGTTCAGCATGGTAATGGTCGGCTTTGCTTCCAACATTTGGATCGCCTTGGCCGGCAGAGCCATCGGCGGTCTTCTCAATGGCAATATCGGTGTCATTCAGACCATGGTCGGTGAGCTGGTCACCAAGCCAGAGCATGAGCGTAAGAATCTATCCCCTACCTGTAATGCGCAACTTTTGTGCTAATGGCGTAGCTCGCGCTTTCTCCGTCATGCCCTTCGTGTGGTCCATCGGCACGATCATCGGTCCCTTTATTGGCGGCACCTTCGCTGATCCCCACGATGCGTTCCCCAGCCTGTTCCCCGTCGGTGGCCTGTTCTACCGCTACCCCTACCTGCTCCCTAATCTTGTCTGCGCTGCGCTCCTGTTCGTCAGCATCATCCTGGGCTACTTCCTTCTCGAGGAGACCCATCCCGACATGCAGCCCCGCGTCTTCCTCCCCGACGACACTTTTGCGTCTGAGGAGACCCCCTTGCTGGAGACCTCTGATGCGATGAAGCGGCCCGCCGTCGACATGAGAGACGATAACTATGGGACTGTTCGCGCCCGCGACGCCCCGAGCGCCGCCAGGAAGCTTGATCAGACGTACAGCATTTACACGAAGCCCATCATGTCGCTCATCGCTGCTCTCTGCATCTTCACGTACCACTCGATGACCTACGACCACCTCCTCCCCATCTTTTTCGAGGACGACCGCGCCTCGGCCAACCCAATGTCCATCCTTACCTCGCCGTCCAGCCCGTTCTACACGCCCGGCGGCCTGGGCCTCTCCCTGCGTGCGGTTGGCATGATCATGGCCGTCAACGGTGTCATTGCACTCTTCGTTCAGGCAGTCATCTTCCCCTTTGCCGCCGAGAGGCTCGGCGTTTACCGCTTGTTCATCATCGTCACTGTCCTGCACCCTATCGCCTACGTCATGGTTCCGAGCCTGCTCTTCGTCTCCGAGTCGATGCTGTACCCCGCCATCTACGCCTGCCTTGCCGTCCGCAACGTTCTGTCCATCATTCTCTACCCTCTGCTGCTCATTTTGATCAAGGAGGCAACCCCGACTCCCAAGGCACTCGGCAAGGTCAACGGTCTGGCAGCCAGCGCCGCCGCAGGCTTCCGCATGGCCGCCCCACCCATCGCCGGCTGGCTGTACACGGCAGGAAGTAGAGTCGACTGCACTGCGCTGGCCTGGTATGGAAGCGCGTTCGTGGCCGTCCTTGGGGCAATCCAGTGCTTCTCCGTGAAGCGCGAGCGCAGGGAGGAGATGTGCGAGGAGGCTGCGCAGCCTATTGTGCGCAAGAAGGAGTCTCGAGTGACCGTCACGGAGGTGTTTTCGGATGACGAGTGAACGTTGTCATGAATGATAGTCGCACACAATGAGACGTGGGGGGCCCATATGCATCCAGTGACGGAAATGGGTGCGAAATGAGGGCGGACGGGAGTTCCAAAAGATTTTCACGATCCAGCAAAAATAGCGGGGGATAGACGGGGAGTTTGTTTGTATTTTGACGGAAACGGGCCGGCGTTGAGGATATAATTTTGATTCCGGGAGTTGACATATATCGGTTAGGTTGCTTTTCGGGCAGCTCGCATGGACTACATTTATTGTTGGTCTAACGACGAGCACATGGGCGGCGTTGGGTTGCATTGATTAGGCGTGGGATGATAGCCAGTCGACATAGCGTATGCGCTCTAATAGAACTGACTTGTTTCAAATCATGAACTGATGTTGCGTGAGTTGTCAAAAATTGACCAAACCATCTGAGCTGAAAGGAAGAATCGAATGAGTCAAAAGGCTGGTTGTTGATCATCGCGGGGTTAGTTCATGAGTTGTAGTTCGATGAGGTTCTGAAGTTCTCCATCAACTCCAGAATTCGGGCGTTGCGCCAATGAAAATCGCCACCGCAAAAACCACACAAACTCCGATTTTTTTACTCAACGACCAAGTCACACACAACCCAATCTCAAGTGAGAGGACGCGCACAACAACTCGACCCAGCGACACATAGTCTCAGTGAGCGAGATCAGCTGCCAGAAAAAAAGAAGACTGAAAATAAGCAAGCGAAACTAAAACAGGGCCCAGGACGCCGGGACCACGCCCCCAAAAAAAAAAAAATGGTGCAAATCGATGAACTCACGGACCGGCTGGCCGATGCCTTCATCGCCCAGCAGGCGCAGGAAAAGGCCGCCGCCGCCTCCGGCACGACGGCCGAGGGAGCGGCCCTGCCCCCCGGCCACGCGCTCCTCAGCGGCAAGACGGCGGACGAGATCTTCGCGGACCTGAACAAGTCCCCGCTCTTCATGACGGAGCTCGAGGAGAACGACGACGTCGCGGCGCTGCAGGCGCTCGCGTACGAGGGGACCCCCCGCGAGAACGGCGAGGACTTCAAGGAGCGCGGCAACGAGTGCTTCAAGGCGAAGCGGTTCGCCGACGCCAAGGAGTTCTACGGCAAGGGCATCGACATCCTCGCCGCGCAGGAGCGGCTCCGGGCCAAGGGCGAGAAGACGTTCCACACGGAGAAGGCGACTGCCGCCGGGGGTGAGGATGCCGATGAAGAGCGCGACATCGAGGTGGAGGACGACGACGAGGAGATCGCCAAGCAGCGCGCCGTGCTGGAGAGCCTGTACGTCAACCGCGCGGCCTGCAACCTGGAGCTGTACAACTACCGCTCCTGCTGGACCGACTGCGGCTTCGCGCTGCGCCTGAACCCGAAGAACGTCAAGGCCTACTACCGCTCGGCGCGCGCCCTGCTGAAAGTGGACCGCATCACCGAGGCCGACGACGCCTGCGCTCGGGGTCTGGCCGTGGACCCGGACAACGCGTCCCTGCGGGCCGTGGCGCGGGACATCATCAAGGCCGCGGAGCGGGCGGACGCCAAGGCGAAGCAGGAAGAGGAGCGCCTGTCCAAGGAGCGCAGGCGAGCGGCCCTGCTGAAGGCGGCGCTGGCGGCGCGGACGATCCGCACGCGCGAGACGGCGCAGCCGCCCGAGATGGAGGACGCGAGGATGCGTCTCGTTCCCGACGAGGACGACCCGGCATCGAGCCTGAGCTTCCCCGCCGTATTTCTGTACCCCGTCAACATGGAGAGCGACTTCATCAAGGCGTTCAACGAGCAGGAGTGCCTCGCGGACCACCTGTCGTACATCCTGCCCGTGCCCTGGGACGAGCAGAGGGAGTACACGCCGGACGGCGTCGAGTGCTACATGGAGACGGTCAAGGGCGGGCTGGTCAAGGTCGGCAAGAAGGCGGCGCTGCTGAAGGTGCTGAGCGGCGGCAACGTCGAGGTCGTGGACGGCATCGTGCGGGTGTACGTCGTCCCGGCGCCCAAGGCCAAGAAGTGGATCGAGGAGTTTAAGCTGAAGAAGGCGGCGGAGAAGGGCAGCTAGACGGACCACGGCGCTGGGAACGGAGAGAGAGTCGAAAAGTCATGATTGCTACGAATGCGGAAGAAGAAGACGACATTTTTGGCGTTGGTTTGGTCATTAAATACTTCGAAATCATTAAAAAATCCATCGACGCCCCCCTACCATCCGGCACGCCCCTTGGATAAACATGGAAATCGTTACAAGACCTGAGTCGTTCCTATTCTAGCCCCATCCCACCCAGAAGGAATAAAAAAAAAGCCACGCCTGAACAAGTTGCGCGAGCCAAGCTGGGAATCTAGAATAAGTTTTCTTTTACCTCGTCCTCCGCCTGTTGGCCCCTCGCAGCTCACGCCGACGTGGCTCTACGCCGCTTGCTGCGATGCGTGTCGATGCCATCCAAACCGCTCACGTATCCGGGCTCCTTGCGAGGCGCAGCCTTCAGCGTCATCAGGCCGAGGGCGGCGTTCTGCTCCGCCAGCTCGGCGTCAGACTCCTCTTCTCGACGTTGCTCCGACACATAGCTCAACGCAGGGCTGCTTCCGTGGGTGCTCTCGGTGCTGTCGCGGCCACCGTCGCTGTCGTCGTGCTCCATCGGCCGTTTGTGCTTCCAGTGCGGCCGGGACGTGGGAGTTGGTCGGTTCAAAGGGGTGAACCGCGGCACCGCGCTGAGGTACGGGTGCGGTAAGTGGTAGCCTTCGTCTACGAGGCGGTACGGCTCTGGGCGATTCGCCGGGGTCCATCCCGACGTGGGCGGCGGCGGGTGTCGCGCGGACGGCGCGTGATATCCGTAGCTGTAGCCGGCACTGTCCGAGCCGTTGCTCGATGCCGAGTCGGGGCATGTGCGGTGAGACTCGCCTTCGGTGTCGCTGTAGGGGCTCATCAGCCGGGTATTGAGGCGCAGTCGCCTGTCGTCTCGCAGCGGACGCATCGGTCGGTGATCAACGACAGGAGGGAGATGAGCCGGGACGCCTGAAGGATAGACGTGGTGCTGGATCTTCCGCGAGAGGTCGGCCTCCCGGATGGCGTCTTCGACGATCCGATGATCGATCACCATCCGCTGGTAGTCTGGAGATCCGGGCGGAATGCACATGGACGGGAACGAGGGTCCGAATATCGGGATGAGGGCTCCGGCGATGTTGTAGCAAAACGTGGCGCACACTGCCTTAGCACACTCGTACGGCATCCAATATCCTATCGTGGTTAGCGGACGTGGAAAACCGGAGAGTTGACGTGTCTCACCCTGGGCCGCGATCGCGCCTCCTGTGATGCTGTGCGTGATATCTTTGAGGCCCGGGTTGAGGCTGAGCATCTTTGCTGGTACGGTCTGTAGCTCTCGTTAAAAAGGCTTCGAATTTGAGGACATATGGCGTACCTTGGAGTATTTGCAACACTTGAAAAACGGAGTCATGCGAACGAGGCCGACGTTGTAGTCCCACATGACGGTGAACTCGCTGTCCTCTCCGGGGACCTTGAACTCGTACTTGAATACTGCACAAGACCGTCAGAAAAGACGCCGCCCTGACGCCGAAATTACGCACCTTCGAAGCTCTCTCGGCCAGTCTTCTCGAAAAAGTCTTTCTTGCCGCTGTTGTAGGGGATGTGGGCACAAGACTCTTGAATACGCCCAAAAGGGGCCACGCGGAACCGCAGAACCTCCCGCCGGACGTTCTCGTCGACGTCCTCGAAGGGGAAGTACTTGATGACGCCCCTCGGCTTGTACTTTGACATGGGAGCTGGGTGGTCTTTGGTCATCTTGAGCTTGGGTATGGCGGGTCGTTGGTCCGAGTAGGGCGATGGGGCTCTGTCCGCGTAACAGCTTCCGGGCGAGGACATAGCAGGACTTGGGAGGAACCGGGGAGGAGGAGGAGGCAGCGGGCCCGGGGGCGACGGGTTAAGAAGAGAGGAGACGGAAAGCATCTTTCCGGCTTGTTTGTAGCGTGCGGACGAGAAGAATATGTCTTGGAAGCGGTGTGGTCCTGCGATGCGGAAAGGAGACTGATGAACCGGCGCAGGCGGGCTTGTCTCTAAAAGGAGAATGGGAGGGGAAGATGGGAGACTTAAGACAGGCCCTGCAGGCACTGGCGAGACTGGTTGAGAGAAAGACAGGGTCCCTTTGGTAATCGACAAACAACTGCTGTCTTCGCCCTCCGGGATGAGTGATGGGGCTGGCACCTCTCACCGTCTACCAGGCGTGCAGCACACGAGCTGGCAAAGTCCTCCAGGACAAGGGAGGGTCGAGATTGTCGTCTTTCTTAGAGATCTAGGCAGTTCTGCAACGAAGCTTGCAGCCCAGTATGGGGCTTGGGGACTTCTCCCTGGGTTTCGGTGCTCTCGGTGTAGGCGCCTTTGTCGTGATGTCTTGGAATCGGCCTCTCAGCATCAAGGTATCCGTTTGTGACCGGCCACCGCTCTTTCTTTTGCCGTATCGAGGTGATGCCACGAAGTGATAGGTGACTGGTAAGATGTGGGAGAGGAAAGGAGACTCCGAGACTGTTCGACTGACCAACCAGCCTAATATGGTCCGCTCAAGAATGCCGCTTAAACGAGGTCAAGTTTGAGGAAGTGAGGTCACGTTCAAAGATTGCATGTTTTCTGGGAAGCGAGTTATCGGGTGTGTCGTCTCCGGGTTGGAAGGCCGGATGTGCCAAACGGCTCCGGGGAAGCTTCCATGCATCAGTCTCCGCACGAGTTGCCGAAAAGGTTGGGAAGGTTAGAGGAGAGCCGTGTTGTTGAACAGTCCGAATGCCCAGACGCTGGCGGCAACACTGAGCTCACACCCCGTGACCGGCGTGTAAGGCCAGAGGTCGAGGCTAGGCGGGTTTCATCAGATGGCACCAGCTCACACGCTGGTCCAGAGGGGGCTTCACGGCAGACCCTCTCCACTCCCGGAGCTCATCCGTACAGGTATCAGAGTCACTGAGCCAAGTTTGCCAGCGCAAATACAGCAGAAGCTCCCGCAGAGACCAAACAGGGAAGGGCGCCGTGTTTGGAGGCGCACGGGGGTGGATTTCGCAGAGTGGGCTTTCCGGGCAGCTGCATGAAGTGCCCTTCCGGCCACTGAGCCTAGCAGGTCGGTCGAGATGGTGGAACAAAGCCGGTCCTCCTGCTACGTTGAGAATTTCAGGGCAACGTCAACTTGACTCGGCACACGTGGCTCGCATTCTAGCTCAAGAAGTTGATGAGAGAAGTCGGTGTCGACGACGGTGAGTCTGCTCGTCGATATCTGGGTATGCCCCCTTCAACTCAACCATACGTGGCGAGCCATGTCCCTTTTCTGACGAACACCATACGCAAAGGTGGTGGCTGGTATCTCTCACCAGACCGCCAAAGACGGGCCACTTCCTTTGTGGCCAGCCTATGTGCATATCCGCGGGCAGACCGATGCTCCTCGTCATATATTCGACGGCTCTTCGAGAAGTCCACTCCGGACCGCCCGTCTCCTAGGGGGGTGGCTGCAGCTGTCACCGTAGGGCCCCTTGTTCTCTCCCCCCCACGAGCTTGCAGGCGTACAAGCACAAGAAAAATGTCCGATGGGAAGCACAAAAAGCCGTTCCATCGAGAGGCACAACCCATGGGTTGGCGTAGACATGTCTTGAAGAGGTCAAAGCGTAGCCGCGTCCCGGTAGATGGTATTGTTGCGCAGATGGGCCTGGCTTAAAATCGAGTATATCAGCGGGGAAGGCTGAAATATTCCGAAAAGACATCCAGACCTAGAAATTCCGGGTGGTGACTGCAGTCCAGAGGTGTTGCTGCGGTGATTCTGGGAATAGTGTCAAACTGCCCCGACCATGGATGTTGAGATTATGAAAAACGGCATTGGCCACGGCCGAGTCACTGACCCCTTGACTAGCGCTTCGTCAACAACTTGGTTAGGCATTAGGCTGATGCGGCTTCCCGCGCACCGCTACTTTCAACAGAAATGGATCCGCTGTGGTCGCGTTTCTCTGACCAGGCTGCTTTGCAAACGGAGATTCCGGTGAGTTGGACGGCTCGACAGTGAACGAGATATCCCAGACCGTTGCCGGGGTGCTAGATCAAGGTCTGCGGCTTTCGAACCCTTGCCGCAGGTGTGCAGTGCGTACGGGTACCTGGGCGTTTGCAGAGAGACTTTCTTCCCATCTTTGCAGATGCTGAGGATGCCGAAGAACCCCACCAGCTCCTGCGAACGCTGCCGCTGCCGCCGCCGCGTTTGAGATTCGTGGCAAGCCACCCGGGCCGGGGTCGTCAGACTTGGTGAAATATCCTGAAGCCGTAGGGGCGGCCTCTCCAAACCTAACAAGGCTGCGGATAGTCAAAGAATCATCGAAGAAGACGCCATCGTGTGGGTTTCAGATGGTCGTAAGCTGTCTCGGTGACACCGCAGCGAGTGACAGGAGAGAAGTGGCGAGGTCGCCATGCGCGGTGCGACGCAAAATATGGATGCCGTGGGCGGCTGTACGCATCGACTCCGGGATATTTTGCACTCTTGCCATGCAGAAGACACGGGACGCGGTCGCACGCACGCGAGCGTATGTGTGTGCAAAGCGTGGTTGTGTAGCTTTTTCTCGCGGACGGACGGGGCAGCTTCACATCTCTTTTACAGCGGCCAAGAGACGAGGCCTGCGGCTGCTCATCTCTCGTCGCAACGGCAAGCAGGGGCGGGAGGTGTCTCTCACATCCCGAAGCCGAACGAACAGGCGGCCGAAGCCCTCCCGGTTCTTGCTATCCTCGATGTTAGCGACACGGTTGGGAGATTAAAAGCCGCGTCCGTCGACGGAAGCGAAAGACAACGGAGGAGGCTGGGGAAGGGTCCGAAGGGTAAGGGTTGGCGCCGCAGTGTGTAGATAGAACATGGAACATAGTAGAGGAGGAGGTCACGAAGCTTAAGTCGTGAACTGCGGAGAGAGGAATGTTCCGGTGGTACTGACCTGAAGAGGCGACGACGGCTGCCTCACCTCGTGCGACCTGATACCTCACGGCCACGGTTATACCGGGTCGCCCTCGATGCAAACTCGTCGTGGCCGGCGCTGCACCACTGCTCCGTGGCACTGCATCGGAAGGAGAATAGATGCGTGGAGAAGAAAGGACGCTTCTGGTGTGATGGGTGAGAATATCTCCGAAGATGTCCTACGTGAGACCGACGACGGGGCCAAGGAGCTTGGGGGGTCTGAGGAGAGATGCCGGGCGAGGGGCTGTGCGACTCGAGGCCGTCACCATCGAGGCCTCTACGGCGCGAACGCGTGCGTTGGTGATGTGTGTTCATTGAGGGATGTACCTACCACCTAGGTAGGTCAATCCATAGATGGGTACCTATGCCCGGAGGGAAGTTCGGGAAGGAACAACGTCGGCGGCCCGCCTTCCCCCCCCCCCCCCCCCCATCAGGTAAGGTATCTCAAATCTCTCAGTCGTAAAGGGAAAGCGCCATGGAAATCAAAGCAGGATCGCCACGCAACTGCTCCTTCTCTTATTCTCCAATGCCGAACTCGCTCAACTGTCTGGTTGCACAGCATCTCCCCAAAACAGCGAGAATCGCTCCACCCGACGTCTTAACACCTCGTAGTGAGTACGGGAACGCAAGTGTACTGTATTAGGCCGAGGAGGCCGCACCATCGAATGATCCTTGCTCTGGCTTTTCTGTCGTCTACTTTGAAGTATCTCTCTATGGGACATCGTGCTGACACAACAGACAGAAAACCTTCACTTACGCCGTCTTCGCATCCCATTCCCGTTCGTCTCCAATGACAGGCCTGAGAAGCTCTGGCAGCACAACCGCTGCGTCCCCGACAAACACCCAATCCCGGCCCGGACGCACGTTCTTGGCGTCGGCGGCGTCGAGGTTGACGACGGCAGCCCTTGCGCCCTTCTTCCGTGCCATGTCGGAATACCCGGTAGCCGGCCAGACCCTGCTGGAGGTGCCTATCGTGAGGCAAAGATCGATGGGCTCCGGGTCGTTGAATATTGCCTCGGCCTCCTCCACAACATCGACGGGAAGGGCCTCACCGAACCAGACGACACCGGGCCGCAGGAGGCTGTTGCACTTGGGACACTTCGGGAGGTCTTCCTCCTTCAGGCCCGAAAACAGCCGTACCTGAGCCATAGGAGCACTCGATGGCTGGTCCGGGGCCTTGAGAGCAGACAGGTCGCGCGCGGTTGGGGTGCTGGCCTCGTATCTCTCTCCGAGCATCTGCGCGTGCTTTCTCGCGATGCCGGCGAGCAGTACGGGGCTCGCCCGGGGCTTGTTTTCCGGGTCGATTTTGCCCAACGTCTCGGTCTCATCCTTGGAGGGGTCGAGGGCGGGAGTCAGGACTACCTGGCTGTTGTTGTGTTCGACGTATCCGCACCCAGCCGCGTTGGAGCACGAGATGGTGTAGAGGTTTCCGTGAAGCTCCTTAAGCTGACCGGGCGGGTGGCCGGCACGCAGACTCAGGTTGTCGACGTTCTGCGTCAGAGCGACGAAGCCAGGAACTCGGCGTGCAAGCTCGGCCAGGGCATAGTGCGCGGGGTTCGGGCTGGCGCGAAACGCTTCTTGCCGGCGGAAGGTGTAGAACTGCCAGACTCTACCCGGGTCGTGGCGAAAGCCCGCGGGTGAGGCGACTTGTGTCACGTCCTGGTTCCTCCATAGCCCGCTGGCCCCTCGGAAGGTGGCCAGCCCGGACGATGCTGAGAGGCCCGCACCGATGACGGCGATGATGCGCTTTGACTTTCTGAGGGCGTCGTGGAAGTCGGCAACAGCCTCGGGATCCAGGTTGGGGGCGTGCTCAGCCATTGAACGTTAAAAACTTCAATAGCGTTCGGTTCTGCTTTTTGTGTGTATTTCTCAGTTGGCTCGCGGTGTTTCTTCCACGCGGTTGTCGAGAAGATAAAAACTCGGCCTCTTGTCATGGCTCGCTGGCTGTTGCCTGGAGATGAGGCAACGAGGCGACCGACATGCCCCTCACATCTCCACTGGCGACGCAATGCGATCTAATTCTTCCAGAGGGACTTTCGTCCAACAGACCCCGCGAAGAGCGTCACTGATAACATCGTCAACGTTGAAGTCGTGTTTGCCAAGCAGGCCGGGACCAACAGGGAGGATTTAAGCCCCAATGCTTTCGTAAACCTTGGTTACCCAGGATTCACCGTCTTTTTGGCCCTCTAGCTGGTCATGGCGTCAGGAAAAATCTACAAAACGGCATCATGTCTACCTAGGATACTTAGGCGCAATGTAGGTTTATCTACGGCAGGGAGACCAAACTTGGTGTTGAGAATGCGGCGTTGCGCCACACAGCGCAGTGCCCGTTCGACTCTCAAACATCTTGAGGAGAGACTACCACCGTAACATGCCTCGGAGAAGAATGCTTTGCAAAAGAGAATCCTACTTTCGTACCTCTTGCTGTCGGAGGCACCACAATAATCACGTCTGACGACCAGGAGAACGGCATGCGCAGTGTCTTAGCCAGCCGAATTCCACCCGTCATCCCTTTATCGCCATTCGCATTCCCCGCGATCCCCTCAAAAGGACCGTCGTTTCCCTCCGACCGTGGAGAAATTCTCTCCGCATCATCTTGATGCCCCTCACCGTTCTCCAGTCCCAGCTGGCTTTGGGCGTTCCCCAGGATCTCCGTCCGAACACTACTCGCCCAAGATGCAGCAGCCGTCGTATACTTACCAAAACCACGCCAGGGCCCTGCACGCGGCCACCTTCCTTCTCGTTCTGTTGTTTGTCCTGATACAGCTGGTTCGGAGCCGCGAGGATGCCTCGGAGATCATCGACTTCGACCCCCTCGTGCCGGTGCTGAGGCCGCAGCAGCAGAAGGCGACCCTCGCGCCGGTCGACACCGCTGCGTATCTCGGAGCGCTCGGCGAGAAGCACGGGCTGACGAGGAATGTGTCGCTGTTTTCCCGGCGAGTTCGGGCGGCGCCCGAGGCGTTGCAGCGCCGGTCCATGACGGACGTCCAGCAGGTCTTTTCCGACGCCGAGTGGGAAAGTGTTCAACTTGACGACAAGAAGTTGTCCCTTGGGGCCGGCGAGGACATGAGCTTGCCCGTTGCGGAGATAACCAAGCCGGGCGATGTCGATGCTTCAGACCTACTATTTGGTGTGGTCACGACCTACAATCGAATTTCCCACGCCAACGACTCCCTCGTCAGAAGCTGGCGTCAGTGGCTCACAAACGGCCGCGGGTCTGCGAACGGAGCGAGTGTTGTTATTGCACTTTACAACACAACCACCCGAGAGGCATGGGCGACGCACGACAAGTTACAAGATGCCGGTATCGACGCGACCGTTCTGACGCTGAACGACGATCTGGACCCCGTTTCAAGATATTTCGAGGTGATCGATATACTGTTAGAAGTCAGCAAAGCCTTGGCGGAGGACGGCCATACCAAGAAGTACATCGGCCTCGTCGAGGACGACATCTTCTTCCCGACCCCGGGGCAGCTCCTTTCGAAACTGTCCAAGTTCGACGCCCAGGACCCTTACTACGTAGGCGTCCCGAGCGAACGCCCAGACTGGACGGTCAAGGACGACGTAGCAATCACCCACGGCGGCGGCGCCGTCTTCCTCACGCCGCCAGCAGCGGTGACAATCTCCAACCTCCCGTGCTACTCTTCCGACTCGCCTCCGTTCGCCAACACCACTACGTGGGACGCAGTGCTCCACGAGTGCGTCTTGAAGCACACCAAGATGCCCCTCCACGTCCTCTCGAGCTTCTACTCGCCCAGGGACGCCCTCTACAACATGCAGGCGCACACGTACGACCTGGGCGTCTCCCCGCTGGCCCTCCGGCACGCCGAGTCCCGGCACCAGATCGACGCCAGCAGGGCGCACTTTGTTACTGCGGCGTGCGGCGAGGCGTGCTTCCTGCAGCGGTTTCGGTTCTCGGACGACTGGGTGCTCGTGAACGGGTACTCCCTCACGCACTACTGCGCCGGGTTCGAGGTTGTTCCGATGTCGAGCCGCGCGGCGCTGCAGGGCGCCATGCAGTACGGCCTCGAGGCGGAGCTTCCCGTCGGCGATGGGACTGTGCTGGATGAGACGGACGAGAAGAAGGAGATTGTGACGTGGAGGGGGACGAGATATGTTTGGTCGTTTCTCGATGCTGTGGCAGGGAACGATGGGGAGGTGTGGCAGGTGTATGCACGGAAGGGAGGCGGTCCGCTGTCCGGGGAGGATGAGGAAGAGGGCGGCGCAGAGTTGGACTCTGTGATTGTTTTGATTTGGGAGCATTAGGGTGTATTGTGTTAGGAAATGGTTTGCATATCAAAATGATGTTGTTATTTCCACCAGTCTCTCCGTGAGGCAATTCGAATCTCATCCGGTGATACGCAATTCGATCCTACTATTCCATGAGAATAGGCGATTGCGCATTGCCTTCCGGCTGGGTAGTGAGGTGGCCGGGGGAATCCGACCAGGACATCCGTGCGACCGGGGCTCCGCGCCGGACTCGGCCCCACTTCGTACCAGCCTCCACCGACCAGCCACATCACGTAAAGCGCATCGGTGAACGAGGAGAGCTGTCGTCACACCTACTTTCGGGGAGAAGTGATGGGGGCAGCAGGAAGCTATTAGAGGCCTCGCAAAAGAGTCATCGCAGGACGTCATGTGACGGAGCGGTGTGCGTGGAATGTTGGCCGCCTAGCAATCAGGGCCGAGACGTTGGCGGAAGGGGGCCTGTCAAGCATGCAACGAACCGGCAGGATTGAATGCACGTCACGTTTGCGCCGACGTGGTGCACATGGACTGCAAGCGATCGGGATCGGGAGTGCGGAAGGCGTCAGGTTTGTTGGAGGTAGCTGCGGGCGGTCACCGCCGATTCGGAATCGGTCTGGAAGGTCCGGACGGCGGACGGTGAGGTGAGGTGAGGTGGGGCCGCAGGGTACATGGATTGGGGCGCTCCAGTGTCGGCATGAAGATGGCAGATTTGGCGCATTTGGGTATTACCCGACGCAAGCGCACGCAATCGGCATGTTTATCTGGGAAGAAAGCAAGCGCCTTGGAAGTTAATCTGCCAGCGGAATAGAGCGACCCGGGACAGGGCAACGTAGGATTTCCATGAACCTGGGAGAGGCTGAAATGCATGGCGGCACGTCAGAACGGTTGGGCGATGGCAGAGGGCCTCCCAAGGCTGGGAATTAGGGTTCAAGGGTGCATCGTAATGCACGGTGGAGTGGCATCGTGTCAGCGAACACGACGACGTGTGACCTGCAGCTGCCTCTGGGCCCGAGTCCGTGTTCGTTTTGATCCCAAGTTGCCCGGGCTGATGTTGTGTGCTGGCGTTGGTGGTTGGGTTCGGCATCCCACGCTTGGATGGCAGACGAGAGGATCGCGACTAGAGGAGTGAAGAAGGTACGGTAGGTACCTAGGTAGTGTATTGGCCTTGGCGGACGGTGATGGTAAAGATAGCATGGAAGACAGGTATGGCACACCAAGTCGGGATGATGTGACACTGACTCTTGCCTCGTCAGGAATTGTCGGACGAGATGTTTGATGTGCCCGCCCATTCGAATGAACAGTGCGGCGTTTATCTAATCTGATTGATAATCTTCATCGTAATGTTTGACTTGGAAGTTTCGTTCTTTTCGAGAAATGTTTGAAGGTGTGCCATCCGCCAAAAGGCTTAAGTACTCACGGTTTCCTCACAGTGGACTCTTGGGTGGCATTCCCGGTGGAAATGGACGCTGGCTGGGGCAGTCCTTATCGTTATCAGCATCCGCCCTAGCCGTCCCTCGCTTGAATCCGCAACTTCGATCTGGCTTGGCCGTCCGTGTCCCTGTCTGAATGCTGAAGCACATCGCCAGCAGGGGACCCGGACGAGGTCTTCAACTCGGCGACGGCTACGGCTGCAAGTAGGTACCCCGACCGCCTTGCATATGCCATATCTTGGTTGCTTGGATGTGCCGTACTTTCCCAGGAGCCGGAGGCGGGATCGTCCTGCAGCCTGCAGCAGCTGCACGTTGCGACCTGCAGGCCCGGGAGCCTATGAGGTGAGGTTGGCACCATCAAATCTCACCGTCAGGGACGTGGCATCGCGACCGCCTCGGGGCGTCATCCGTCGACCAGTGGGAGTGATTGGATTTGTAAACGGCGCAGCGTTCGACGCCAATTGCCGTGAGGTGTTGCTCACACCGCAAAGGCAGTGTTTACATTACACGACGGTATTAATGTGTGGAATGAGACAGGCAACTGCAGGTCGATAGGTATTGAGCCGAGTCAAGATGGAATGCTACTCGGCACATTGGATACCAGAAGCGACCTGCTAAAATAGAGTGGAGATAAGTACCTGTCGACCTGGACCGGGTACCTAGCGGGTACCCTAAGAATCCCACCTAAAAAAGTACCTTGGCCGAGCACCAGTGGAGGATCAAGGGAGGCAGGAGGCTGCTTTGTTTGGCTGCCAGGCCTGCGGCTGCAGGTTGCACTACTCCGTACTCCGTACCGCCCCTCCTCTCCGTGATCCATCGACCAATTGTCCATCCACAGCCCTCTGATTTTTTATTTCTCTCGCTTTTCAACGCAACATGACTGGCGGCCCGCTCTCTCGACACTCTTCACGACCGTCATCCGTCGCCGCTCTGTGGAGTACTTCCACCGATTGAGCCGATTGAGCACGCTAAAAGTTGCCTGCCTCTTACACTAGCCTGCTGTGCTTCCCGGCAGCTTTCCCGGCCCGCCAGCAAGTTACAACCAAAAGGCAAAAACAAACGCAAAGAAGCCCAGAGGAACAGAGGAACCACCGCCGTCGTTTCTCTGCTGCGCGCCCAACCACGCCCTGGACAAGGTTCCGTCCCGTACCGAGAAGGCGAGGCCACATCAATTGCTACGCTACGCTACGGCAGACAGCACGCCGTGTCGACGGTGTCGGACGTCGAATCGAGAGTCGTTGAATCAATCACTCACACCCCCCCGGCGATACCTGGACCACCACCCACCCCACCATCACACACACGCACACACACGCAGAGTCGCACATCCGTCAGTCAAGTCAGTCCTCCGGCCCACACACTACTCGCCCTTCCCTGTCGCCTCGCCCGCCTGCTCCAGTGCTCCCCGCCGCTACTGCTGTCGGACCTGTTTCTGACCCCGTCGCTTCCTTCTTCCTGCCGCCTTGGGCTACTGCCACCGGCATCGGTTGGTGAGCCACCATGAGCCTAAGAAGAAAACCATCCGGCCTCAAAAGCAAACCTGCGTCGCCCTTCCCTCCCGACCCTGACGCAGACAATGTTGCTCTGGCTCTGAAGCCTCTGCCTCTCGCTGATACCTCGAATCCTACGACTCCCTCCTCCTCGTCCCATCAGCCTGCCGCCGCCGACTCCGACCCATATAACACGACACATCAACTTCGCCACGAGAGATCGAGCCCCTCCACCCTGCGAAGCCGTCCCTCTGCCCTCTCCCACGTCTCGAGCGCTTTCGAACATGCTGACGATACCACCGACCCGATCCCACGCTCTCCCTCTCCACAACTAGACGACGGCGCCATGCCTTCGAAACCCTCCCTCCTGCGCTCCGCGCCCAGTGACGCCCCGTCATACGGCGCCGTCTCCCAGAACCCGAGCCGCAATGTCTCTCCCACGGGTATCGACCCGCGGACCGGCAACGCCCACCCCCTCCGCTACGTCTCCGATACCTCCAAGTCCGCCTCGTCGAGGTTCTCCACCGTCTCTAGGCAGACATCGCGCGTCTCCGAGGACCTCGATGCTGCCGCCCTGGCCACAGGTCTCGACGGCCGCTTCGGCGTTGCCCAGGCTTCGGTGCCGACCAACATGCTCGAGGACGCTAAGTCGGACGCCGCCGACGAAGAGATTGACTACGACGACTACTCTGGGAGCGAGCCCGAGGAAGACCCCGTCGACAACTCTCCTCACGAGGTCGTTCGCGCCTCCGTGCCGCCGACAGACAATATCACCTTGTCCATAAACACCCCGAGAATGTGGATCCTCTCCGTCTTGTTTTCCGTGCTTGGTTCTTCGACCAACCTGTTCTTCTCGTTGAGATACCCTAGCGTTGCCATCACGCCTGTTATTGCGTTGCTGCTCGTCCACCCACTTGGTCTCATCTGGGACTTCGTTCTCAAGTCGCCGCGCGACCCCCCGGAGGAGTTTGTGGATGGTGTTCTCCAGCCCCAGGGGGCCTCTCCGAAGAGCAATTTCACCCGGCTGCGAAGGTGGCTCGCCCAGGGCCGGTGGAACGAGAAAGAGCACACGTGCGTCTACGTGAGCAGCAACGTCTCCTTCGGGTTCGCCTTCGCGACCGACGTCATTGTCGAGCAGTCCAAGTTCTACAACCAAGAAAAGGAGGTGACCATCGCCTACCAGCTGCTCCTCACGCTCTCGTCTCAGATTCTGGGCTACGCCTTTGCCGGCCTGACCCGCCGCTTCCTGGTGCGCCCCAGCGGCATGATCTGGCCGGGGACCCTCATGTCCGCGGCCATGTTTGGCACCCTCCACAAGGAGGAGAACCGCATCGCCGACGGCTGGAGGATCTCGAGATGGAAGTTCTTCTACATGGTCTGGTTCGGAGCCTTCGCCTTCTACTTCCTGCCCGGCCTCCTCATGCCTTGCCTGAGCTACTTCAACGTCATCACCTGGTTCGCGCCCAAGAGCGTCGTCGTCGCCAACCTGTTCGGCGTCGTATCCGGCCTCGGTCTGTTCCCGTTGACCTTTGACTGGGCGCAGGTCACCTATATCGGCTCGCCCCTCCTGGTGCCCTTCTGGGCGGCCATGAACGTCATTGGCGGGCTCGTCATCGTCATGTGGCTCATCGCCCCGGTCGCCTACTATGCCAATATGTACTACTCGTCCTACATGCCCATCCTGTCGTCGTCCGTCTTCGACAACAAGGGCGAGGTCTACAACGTGAGCAAGATCCTTACGTCGGAGTTTCTCTTCGACCGGGAGGCCTACAAAAACTACAGCAGGGTGTTCCTGCCAATCACCTACGTGCTGAGCTACGGAGTCCAGTTTGCCGCCCTCGCCGCCCTCTTGACGCACACGCTCTGCTGGCACGGTAAGGAGATGTGGCAGACGTGGAAGGCCGCCCTCCAGGAGGCTCGCGACGAGGGACAGGCTGTCTACCAGCCGGTCTCGGGTGGGCCCGAGCCCATCCCGCGCCAGCGGTCTTTCAGCAGCCACGGCGGCATCTCGAGGTCATCCTCCAACCTGGAAGGCCTCATCTTCCGGGAGGACGTTCATTGCAGGCTCATGAAGCGTTACAAGGACGCGCCGTTGTCTTGGTATCTGGCCACCTTCGCGACCATGCTGGCGGTGGGCATGTTCGTGGTCGAGTAGTAAGTTGTACCCGCCTGTCTCAAACCCCCGAGAATCCTGTCTGACAACCGCAGCTACCCGATTCACCTGCCGTGGTACGGCCTGCTCCTGGCGCTGGGCATCTGCGCCGTCTTCTTCATCCCGAACGGCATCATCATGGCGGTCACGAACCAGCACAGCAGCATCTACCTCATCTGCCAGCTCATCTGCGGCGTCGTCTTCCCGGGACGCCCAATCGCAAACATGGTGTTCGTCACGTACGGCTACATCTCGTCGGCGCAGGGCATCAAGTTCGCCTCGGACCTCAAGCTCGGCCACTACATGAAGATCCCACCGCGGATCATGTTCTCGGTTCAGATGGTCGCGACGATCGTGTCGTCCCTGACGCAGATCGGCGTGCTCAACTGGATGTTTGCCAACGTGAAGGGCATCTGCACGTCTGAGGCTGTTAACGGCTTCACGTGCCCCATTGCCCGCGTCCACTTCAACGGCTCCATCCTGTGGGGTGTTGTCGGCCCGGGCGAGTTCTTCGGACCGAACGCGACGTACCGCGGCCTGGTGTGGTGCTTCCTCATCGGCGCCATCATGCCGATCCCGCTGTGGCTCTATAGCCGCAAGAAGAAGCACAGCATCGTGCGCAAGATCAACCTCCCCGTGGTCTTTGGCTCGATGGCCTGGATCCCCCCGGCGACGGGACTCAACTTTTCGGTGTGGGCTGTGGTGTGCTACGTGTTCAACTATCTGATCAAGAGGAGGAGGAGCGCGTGGTGGGCAAAGTACACGATGACCATGAGCGCGGCGTTGGACTCGGGCTTGGCGTTCGGCATAGTCGTCGTCTTTTTCGGCTTCATCTACCCCGGCCACATGAACGGCTTCAAGTGGTGGGGCACCGAGGTCTACAAGCAGGGCTGCGACTGGCAGGCCTGCCCGTACAAGACGGTGCCCGAAGGAGGGCATTTCGGCCCCGACCAGTGGTGATGTTTTTAACGCTGTTTGCTTCTGACGAGACGAAACGACACGAATTCATGGATGTGCGCAACTATTTTCAACTATTTTGGGATGAAACATTTGGCATGACAAGCAGGCATTACGGACGGCATTTTGTTTACTCAGATCATGGGATAAGAGAACGGAGTTTATGATAGATCAGACCATAGAGAGCGGTCGTTTTAATTGGAATTTGGCGTATGCATCACGAGTATCCCGATCGTCGTTTATCCAACGATCTGACACTACGGTCACGCTGGTAGGCTTGATTTGAAAGAAGTCCGTCCCCGAACTAAAGATTTCATGATAACGTTTAGTTGATGATAAGAGCATCATCAACGCCACTCACTTCCGCCACGCATCCTTTGTAACCTCGAAATACATCTCACCTCCCCCCTCCTCCTTGCCGGGCTTCACAACCCCCTTCCAGCCCAGCTTCTTCTCCACCAGCCCGATCATGGGCTCGTTCTTCTCGCTCATGGTGGCCGACACGCGATCCAGCTGCGGCCCGCCGTCCTCGACACTCGTAAACGCCCACTCAACAGCCAGCCTAATCGCCTCCGTCGCGAAGCCCTTCCCGCGGTACTCGGCATTAATCATGGCGCCCACGTCCCCGACGCGGATCTTCTTCCCATCCTCTTCTAAATCTTTAATGTCGCCAAATCCGCCGAAACCAATCACCACGCCGTCGTCAGCGGTGCTGGCCAATGTGTTGTCTACACCGGGGACGTGGACGATGAGCAGGTTCACCCGGCCCGGACCGCTTGCCACGCGGCCCGAGGCGGGGTCGAGGACTGTGGGAACGGAGGCGCTCTCGCGCATGCGCTCGATGACGCGGGCGGCGACCTCCGGGGAGAGGGCGGAGGCGTGCGGGTCGTGCTTCGTGTTCTCCGGGTCCGAGAGCACGGCGGAGACGGAGGCGGCGTCGCGGGGCTCCAGGGTGCGGAGGAGGATTGGGTGGGTTGCGGAGCGGAGGAGGGTGGGGAGGTGGGTTGCTTGGGTCGGCATCTTGGCGGCCGGATCTTTAGTTGCAAATCGAGGAATAATGATAAAGGCTGGATATGTGGTGTGGTTTACTGGCGTTGAGGCAGGATTTGAACTTGTGTCTCGGTTCGATGTTTTTAGTTACACGATGATGCTTATCCTTTTTTTCCCACGCGCTTCAACGGTCCTCTTATATGGGTTTCGTATCTTTTTGCTTTTGGTGGTGTGGTCCCTGCATGAGGTACCCGAAATCCTTCGACGATCCCACACTCCCCCGAATCGTCGCAATCGCAGCCATCTCTTCTTCCCGCAATCCCGGACGGGGCCATGATTCGGAGTCGACCTCCGTCTCGTCATTTCGACCGCCCGCCGACTGCGCCCGTCCGAGATCGCATCTGACTCATTGGATGAGTCTCCTCCTCGAGCGAGAGAGATCTGGGTAGAAAATCGGGGGGCCCCTAACAAAAATTTGTGAAGGATTTTGATGCCGGCTCGTACATCGTCTAATCCCTTTTGAGAAGGTCGTTGGCGAACCCTTGGCCAACAACGGGTTTTTTTTCGAGCAATCAGCAGCGGCACCGAGATGCCGGGTTTCCGGCAGACAGCCACACCCGTCTTGCCTTTTTTTTTTCTCCCCTAGGGCGTGAAACCCGCGAGTCACTCATTCTCACTGACTCAAATCGATGACTCACGTCTCGGACTCATACCTAAAGCCAATTTACCAAAAGATATCCGTTTGAGCAATTCTCCATCATCTCAAGTCTTCTCTACGACATGTTCTAAGTCGCTGTTGCTAGCCCCTGCGAGTCACTGGTCTAATTGGGCCGGCCGTTTTTGGGCGACCTATTGGCCGATTTCCGGAGTATAACCCAAGTCATGTCATCTTGTGGTTGATATCGGTTATGACATCTTGGACGTCTTGCATTTTTCTTGTGGTACATGATAACGGGCGAATCGCAGTAAACTTCTCTTGGCTAGATGTCGCAATATAAAAACAAGTAACCCGAGCTCTTGTACATTCTTCGACTTCGTCCAACAGCCCCCGAGAACCTGCAAAAACAAGACATCAACCATCAGAACCCACACTCTGGGAAGGGCAAGATACGCGCGTAAAAATCCAGGGATAGGGGAGTTCGAATCTGATAAATCAGAATTAGCTTCTCCGACTGCTCACATTTCGTGTCTTTTACCATGTTCCAATTGTAGTTGATATCGGTCATGGTATGTTTACTGATTACATACAGTCAGTTGTGACTTTCTTCTACAAGCGGACTCTCGCAACTGTCGTTCTCGATAGCTATTTCTGTTGGATTCAAAATAAGCTCTGCGAGGGTTGGCGTAAAGGCATGCTTAGATACAGCAGAACGACAGAGACAGGTAGATAGGGTGAGCTCGAAAGAAGTAGCTCACATTAGATTGCCAACTTTCCCTCTGGTTCAGAGCTCACAACATCCAAAACAATCATTGTCGAGATTTCCTCTGGTGTCTCCCCCTATTATCTGGCATTTGTTACGGTGACATTACCGTCCTGCCTACATTACCTGAGGGAAGCTAGCACGACTTTTGACACTTCTGTATCTCTGGTTGTTCTACTCATGACAGGTGAGCGTCACGATGCTATGGTAAGCCGGCCCAAAGATTGCTTCGTCATTATGCGGATATGGACATTGAAAGAAGTAACTAAGGAGTTTGAAGAACAGCAGAGGAGAAGCAGTCACTGTTGGTCGGGAAACGCAACAACTAGGTTGAAGATTGAAAAGTCATAAACCATTTCTAGCATTACCGTATTCTATCGCAGTCTCTACCATTTCAAAAAGCGAAGAAATACCCATCATCTATCTTGAAATCATGCAGGCACTCGAGACACAACCGCGTAGCTGATCACCGGCCTCACGCCTCCAGGTGCTTCGCGTTCGTCTTCTCGGACTCGTCCCGCGCCGGGTCGCCGATGACGCCGCCGTTCTCGTCGGTGTAGCCGATGTCGCTGGCGCTGAAGCTGTCGAGCTCGTGCCTCCAGACGGTGTTGAGGAAGATGGGGTAGGCGAAGGAGACGACGAAGCCGGCCAGGGGCACGACCATGGCGATGTGGTAGCCCTTGTGGTCGGCCAGGAGACCCGTCAGACTGGGGAAGAGCGCACCGCCGGACACCGCCGCGACGATCCAGGAGCTGCCGCGCTTGGTGTGGCGGCCGAGGCCGCGGATGGAGAGGGTGAAGATGGTAGGGAAGATGCACGACTCAAAGAAGAGCACGAGGGAGAGCATGGCGATGCCGGCCTCGCCCTTGAGGGCGGCGGAGAGGGCGATGAAGATCATGATTCCCGTCATGAAGACCATGAGGACCTTGCGGGGCTTGATGTACATCATGAGGCCGGCGGCGGCGAAGCGGCCGATGGCGAAGAGGCCCTGGCCGATGGCGTAGCGGTCGCTGGCGACGGAGTGAGAGAGGTTGGCGCTCTCGACGGAGTAGTTGATGAACTGGCTGGCGACGCCGACCTGGGCGCCGACGTAGCAGAACTGGGCGGCGACACCGAAGAAGAGCTTGTACTGCTTCTTCATGGGCTTGTCCTGGAAGCCCTCGGTCTGCTCTGCCTGGAGGGCCATGTCGGCGTCGGTGACCTCGGGGATGGGGGCGAAGAAGAAGACGACGGCGAGCAGGAAGACGAAGGCGGCGATGCCGAGGTAGGTCCACTGGACCTTGGACAGGTCGTTGGGCTCGGTGTGGGAGAAGAAGACGCGGGCGGCGAGCAGCGGGGCGATGACGGAGCCGATGGCCTGGAAGGACTGGGAGAGCTCGAGACGGAACTCGGACAGGCGGGGCGGACCACAGGTGGCGATGAAGGGGTTCGCGCTGGTCTCGAGGGTGGACAGGCCGGAGCCGACGATGAAGAGCGAGCCGCAGAAGCCGGGGAAGGAGCGGTAGACGGCCGAGGGCCAGAACATGAGGGCGCCGACGCCGTAGATGCACAGGCCGACGATGAAGGTCCAGCGGTAGCCGAACTTGCGCACGATCCAGCCCGAGTAGGTCAGGGGACCGATGAAGTAGGCACCGAAGTAGGCGCCCTGGAGGCCACCGGCCTTGGCGGCGGTGATGTTGAGAGCCGTCTGGAACTTGGCGTTGAGGACGTCGAGGAGGCCGTACTATCATTGAGAGGTCAGAAGATGTCCAATGGGATGGTGATGGTGTGGATGCTGGTCGAGTACTTACAGCGAAGCCCCAAAGGAAGAAGAGCAGAGTAACCAAAGTGATGGGCACGATGGACTGTCTGACGGTCAGGGCCGACGCGCCGGTCAGGCCCTGGTTAGAGACGGCACCGCGGTGCTGGTTCTGGGCGGCATCGGCACTGCTGGGGTGGTGCTGGTCGAGCACCTCGTTGACCTCGGGCTCCTGCTTCTTGCCGAACATGATGGCGATGTTGCGGGGGTTTTGTCGGGGGAAGGATGTGTGAAGAAGGGAGAGCAGGAGAGAACGGTCGTCGTTGGAAGCTTCGACTTCGGACGGTGCTAATATGTATGTTGTCGGTGCTCCTTGTCCCGCTGTCTGAAGAGTCCTCGTGCGTCCAGACAACCAGGTTATCCCAGAACCTTATATATCCCAACGGACAACAGCTCCATCGCGACTGTGACGGGACACCTGCTCGCCACGGGCTACCTAGGTGGCATTACCACATCGTAGGTATCCATTGCTAAGTACCTACTCTGTGGCCTAGGGCGCGCCCACCTTGCACCGGGACTAGGCCGGCGGACACAACACCGCGACACCAGGCCAGTGACAAGCCTGGAGCGGCCCTGGACACAGGCTCCCAAGTTCCCAACAGGCCGGGCCAAGACCAGCGCCAAACCCATGTCTACCGCCATCTCGGGCCCAGGCTAGGCACGCAGCAACGGGCTCCCACACCAACGACTTGCCAGGCTTTCACCGTGCCGGCACGGCAGAGCTCTCGCTCAAACCATCGTGCTCCCTGCCGTGGTCCGGTGGCTTGGCGAGCAAGAGAAGAGCCGAGACGAGAGGGAAAAAGCGCCGCATGCTTGGGGAGCCTCCCGGAGGGGGCCCAGTAACGACGTCTCCCCGCCCTCCTCTACGGACGACGCCGCATGCTAGCTCAAACACCAGATAGTTCAAGCCTTTTTAGTTGGGGCGGGAGATTCTCCATGGGGAATGCTTTTTTAGTGCACATGGGGGGGGGGAATGCTTCTTGGACTCTTAGTGCAAACCATCACCCCCATACCCCCATAACCCCTTCCCCTCCCTTCTCCGGATTTTTAACGACAAAACTAAAGATGAAAAGAAGAAAAGGGTGGCCGGCGGAAAAAGGCTAAAAAACAATGAGAGCTTCGACTTGCCTCCGCGGCTAGACCCGCCTTGGCTGGCGCTACACTACGTATACGATACGATACGTCTTGAATATTGATGGTCACTGCTGGCAGGGGTTGGGGGCGAGAAAGTCTCTTTTCCCTCCTTCTCTTTCCTTTCTTACTTCTTTTCAGACTTGGCCCCGTACGCTTCTTACCTACTGCCTACGTAGTGGTAAGTGCCCAGGCCTATATCCTCCGACGTTGGTAAGGGGGGAATCGGTCCTACTTCCCTTTGAAATAGGTTTTGCGGGGCATCTTCCCCAAGTCCCTACCCCAAATCGTCTCCATCTCCCCATATCTCTAGAGTCCTCCCCCCCATTTCCCCATTCTCGCCCCCCCGTGGGAGCGCCCGCGTGCGCGACTTTTGGGGTTTCAGCGAAGATATTGACGGCGAACCATGGGGTTTAAGCGGGCTTCTCCGGTGCGATTGGCTCGCGTTGTCCGGGTCCGGCATGGCACCATTTCGCGAACGAGGGAAAATTTCTCCCTCTCCCTCTCTCTTTTTCCCTCTCGGACTAGTCCCCGCTCACTCACGAATCCGACCATAGAGTCCGGCAGACAGAGAGAAAGTTACGGACGAAGGACGAGAGACAGATGCGCTAGCGTTCTGTCTCTCGTTTCTAGTCTGGCCGAGTGGATGCCGCAATTCTCGCAATTTGTGATCTTGGCCCAGACTGCCGCTGCTGCTGTTGTCTTTTTTTTCGTGATGACTACATTGGCTTGGCGTTGGAGAATACTCTCGGCGTTTTCCCCGCCTTCTCTTTTTTTTTTTTTTTTAACCTTTTGAACATGCGGCGGTCACGCGGGCAAGTGGCCGCTGCTGTCGATGTGGTCTGGAGCCGAAATCGCCGTTTTCGAAGCGAGCGGCGTTTCGGCGGAAACACGGCTTCGTCAACAAGACGTCAAATGCATCGGGACTGCCACGTGAACTGTCATACTACGGTATCAGGCCAAAGTTTTACCCCCTGTTCATGTATCTGTGGGGCGACACAACAGCATTCCGCTAGGCCA